>WEDG01008015.1:0-12580 GCA_017591395.1 Schistocephalus solidus
GATTTAACCCTAGGAGTTTTTACTGCTTCTTTTTCCAGTTCACCGTATATGCCAAAGATTGTTGACTTTTGTTTTAGAAATGGCAGATCGTTTTGAATCGGATATGTTTACCATACTACTCATTTCTGCTGTTCATATGGATGCTCACATAGTGCAGCAATTATTCACTTTGTATTTATTTAAACCACGGTACTAAGTTTGTAATGATCGGACCCTCTGGGCCTTAAATATACGATTTATTTATTTATTATTAATTTGCAAAAAAAAACCGGATTAGATAATTTATATACAGCTTGTGTAAAACCGCTAGTAGTGTAAACCTACACCCTGCCACCCATTAATTCTTAAGTCACCACACAAGAATTAAAAAAGTCAGACCGTAAGCTGGGATTGAACCCACGCCCACCTACGCAAAGGCGGCACTCGCTTACCACTCGACCACCTCATCACGGCGGCGGGCGCTCTCTCAAATTAATATGCACGCTATTGACGACACTGTTATTTGTGGAGGCTGTCAGAAACTGTCCATGAAGGTAAACCAGCTCGAGGATGAGATAAGGAAAATAAAATCGGCGCTTAAAGGCACCTCTAAAGCAGAAGATGCCACTCAGGAGTCCACTGAGCGATTTACAAGGAGCAAACCATCGATATAGGGCCGAGTGCCGCCAACTTAAATTTCTGTATACCAACGCCCAAAGTCTGCTTTCGAAGCTCGACGAACTGAGAATTCAGTTAGCCATTCTGTCTCCCGATATTATAGCAATCACAGAAAAATGGCTGTCACAGAACATCAGCGATTGCGAAGTAGCCTTATCCTGGTACCAGTTGTTCAGGAGAGACCGCACTCACCGCCAGGGTTGAGGAGTTGCGATGTATGTTAAAAGCAATTTCACAGTGTGGGAAATGACAGAGAAGATAAACAATGGTATTGAGGCTATTTGGCTGAAAATAAAGACACAGGGATCGCAGTCCCTTGAAGTCATGACTCTCTAAAGACCACCGCGGACAGACACTGACGCTGATACTTGTTTGTTGGAGAACATAAAGGAGATTGGTAGTCGACCTGATGTTGTTCTAATGGGGGACTTCAATGCACCCAGCATTCGATGGCACGATCTGCTGGCGCAGTGCTCAAAGTTGTCCGTCGATCACCGTCTGCTTAAGTCAACACTTTAAGCTCTTCTCACACATGTATTTTTTCCAACAAGAGCGCGTGGAGGACAACAAGCTAGTTTTTTAGATCTCGTCTTCACTAAAGATCCTGACAGTATAAACGAGGTTCACTACCAACCTCCACTTGGTCGAAGTGATCATGCAGTACTTTCATGGGAGTATGGTTTATATTCGGTGCCACCTGCAATGAATGAAACCAGGCCCAATCTATGGCGGGGAGACTTTTGCAAGATGAGAACTGAGGCATCACGAATGGACTGGGATCTTTTCTTCTCCGGGAATGTCTCTGAGGACTGGAATTTATTTAAGGAGTGGTTGTTGAACCTAATAAAATGCCACTGTCCGCCATCAAAACTTAGGATATCTAACAGACCACTGTGGCTAAACGGGGAACTAAAACGAGAGTTTAACAGGAAAGGAAGGCTTTGGAAGAAATTTTGCCGATCCCATAAAAATTTAGCCTTACAAACATACAAAACGCAAAGGAACAAGGTTAAAAGCTTAATCTTCAACAGCCGACGGGATAACGAGAGGGATTTGCTCCAGCGAGTAGTTCACAATCCCAAATTGCTCTACAGCTATGTATGAAAAGGCACACGAAACAGGAACCCAATTCCTGTAATGAGAAACGATGATGGTTTCGAAATTACAGAAATTCAAAACAAAGCTGAACACTTTTCACAGTTCTTTCAGTCAGTTTTCACCCGAGCAGCAGTTTTTGTTACATCTAGTTGCGAGACTATGGGAGCACCAATTATTCAGGATATGCTCTTTCGAGAAGAGGCGGTCTCTGAAGAATTAAAAAGTCTGAACGCATGCAAATCCCCTGGCCCCGACGAGATTCCAGCAAAGTTAATCCTCGAACTTGCTCGAGAGCTGGCCAAACAGCTATCCTTTCTGTGCCAGAAATCGTTCGACACGGGAATGCTTCCTACCGACTGGAAAACAGCCCACATTACACCGCTTCACAAAAGCGGTAGTCGTGCATTTTGCTACAAACTACAGGCCTGTCAGCCTGACCTCAATCTGTTGCGAGGTTATGGAGAAGCTTGTCAAAAAGGAATTGATGATTTATTTAGATAGCCATAACCTCTTATCGACTGCACAATACGGCTTTCGTAGGGGAAGATCGTGTGTTACGAACTTACTTTATACTATGCAAAGCTGGACAAAAGCAATCGATGCAAAATACACTGTGCATGTGGCCTACATTGATTTCCAGAAGGCATTCGATAGTGTTCCACACCAGCGTCTCCTTTATAAGTTAAGAATGTTTGGTATTGGAGGCAAACTTCTTACGTGGATCCAGAATTTTCTCGTCGGTCGTTCCTAAGTGGTCTGCGTAGGCGGATCGCGATCAAAGCGCACAGTCATCGAGAGTGGAGTTCTGCAAGGTTCAGTTCTCGGACCAATCCTATTTCTCTTGTTTATTAATGATTGTGTACAGGAGTTGGACTGTGACTCTGCTATGTTTGCGGACGATATAAAAATTTGGAAAGTTATTAACAATGCTGCCGATGGAGACGATTTCCAAGAAAATCTCCATCGATTGGACGAGTGGTCCCGCAAATGGCTCTTGTCCTTCAACTCAAACAAATGCGCCCTGCTACGTCTGGGAAGTCGGAATTAGGTTAGTTTAGTTCAGTTCAGTTCAGTGTATTTGAGGAAAATAGGCTTACGCCTTTGAAATCCCTATTTGTTACATAAAAGTATGAAAAGAATAAGAAGCAAATTAAAGAAGTAACAGTCAAATGAATGCAGGCAGGTTTACGTGGTTCACTGATATTGTTAAGGTTAAATAGTCACACAGTCTTCGGGGTACTGTAACATATGTATGTCAAGCCGATGTTTGAATGTATACACATACTGGGACATAACAATCGCCTCAGGTAGGTTATTCCACGGTTCCACGACACGGTTGGTGAAAAAATACTTCCTCACATCCAATCTTACTTGGGGCACACTTAGTTCGAATGGATGACCTCGGAGATTTTTTGTAGTGGCAAGTTGGAAAAAGTCATCACACAGGAGGGCGCAATCCATGCCACGCACGATACGGAAGGTTTGTATCAAATCTCCGCGCAACTGCCTATAACTCAGAGGATAGAGCTTAAGGTTATTGAGACGAATCTCATATGGCAGTTCAGCTTGACCTCTTACTAATTTTGTGGCTCGCTGCTGCACCCTTTTGAGCATGTTGTAGTCCTGTTGGGTCCACGGTCGCCAGGCTTGGATCGCATATTCAAAATGTGGCCTTACAAACGTACCAAAGACTTTAGAAAAGCAGTCTTCATCGAAAACTTTAAATGCCCGCTTGATAGCGTACAGTATTGAATTGGCGGATTTAGCTGCCTTGGAACATTGCGTAGAAGGCTTCAGGTTGTCTTTCATCCAAACTCCAAGATCCTTCTGTGTGTGTCCTTCTCGGAGTGGCAAAACCGTTCAAATAGTAGGGTCGCATATCAGTGACCTGATTTCGATTTCCCAGACGTAGCAGGGTGCATTTGTTTGAGTTGAAGGACAAGAGCCATTTGCGGGACCACTCGTCCAATCGACGAAGATTTTCTTGGAAATTGTCTGCATCAGCAGCATTGTGGATAACTTTCCAGATTTTTATATCGTCCGCAAACATAGCAAAGTTACAGTCCAATTCCTGTACACAATCATTAATGAACAAGAGAAATAGGATCGGTCCGAGAACTGAACCTGCAGAACTCCACTCTCGATGACTGTGCGCTTTGATCGCGATCCGCCTACGCAGACCACTTAGGAACGACCGACGAGAAAATTCTGGATCCACGTAAGAAGTTTGCCTCCAATACCAAACATTCTTAACTTATAAAGGAGACGCTGGTGTGGAACACTATCGAATGCCTTCTGGAAATCGATGTAGGCCACATGCACAGTGTATTTTGCATCGAGTGCTTTTGTCCAGCTTTGCATCGTATAAAGTAAGTTCGTAACACACGATCTTCCCCTACGAAAGCCGTATTGTGCAGTCGATAAGAGGTTATGGGTTTCTAAATAAATCATCAATTCCTTTTTGACAACCTTCTCCATAACCTTGCAACAGATTGATGTCAGGCTGACAGGCCTGTAATTTGTAGCAAACTGATATGCGACCCTACTTTTTGAACGGTATGCCACTCCGAGAAACACACACACAGAAGGATCTCAGCGTTTGGCTGACAGACAACATGAAGCCTTCTACGCAATGCTGCAAGGTTGCTTAATCCGCAAATTCAATGCTGTACTCTATCAAGTGAGCATTTAAAGTTTTCGATGAAGACTGCTTTTCTAAAGTCTTTGGTACGTTTGTAAGGCCACATTTTGAATATGCGATCCAAGCCTGGCGACCGTGGACCCAACAGGACTACAACATGCTCAAAAGGGTGCAGCAGCGAGCCACAAAATTAGTAAGAGGTCAAGCTGAACTGCCATATGAGATTCGTCTCAATAACCTTAAGCTCTATCCTCTGAGTTATAGGCAGTTGCGCGGAGATTTGATACAAACCTTCCGTATCGTGCGTGGCATGGATTGCGCCCTCCTGTGTGATGACTTTTTCCAACTTGCCACTACAAAAAATCTCCGAGGTCATCCATTCGAACTAAGTGTGCCCCAAGTAAGATTGGATGTGAGGAAGTATTTTTTCACCAACCGTGTCGTGGAACCGTGGAATAACCTACCTGAGGCGATTGTTATGTCCCAGTATGTGTATACATTCAAACATCGGCTTGACATACATATGTTACAGTACCCCGAAGACTGTGTGACTATTTAACCTTAACAATATCAGTGAACCACGTAAACCTGCCTGCATTCATTTGACTGTTACTTCTTTAATTTGCTTCTTATTCTTTTCATACTTTTATGTAACAAATAGGGATTTCAAAGGCGTAAGCCTATTTTCCTCAAATACACTGAACTGAACTGAACTAAACTAACCTAATTCCGACTTCCCAGACGAAGCAGGGCGCATTTGTTTGAGTTGAAGGACAAGAGCCATTTGCGGGACCACTCGTCCAATCGATGGAGATTTTCTTGGAAATCGTCTCCATCGGCAGCATTGTTAATAACTTTCCAAATTTTTATATCGTCCGCAAACATAGCAGAGTCACAGTCCAACTCCTGTACACAATCATTAATAAACAAGAGAAATAGGATTGGTCCGAGAACTGAACCTTGCAGAACTCCACTCTCGATGACTGTGCGCTTTGATCGCGATCCGCCTACGCAGACCACTTAGGAACGACCGACGAGAAAATTCTGGATCCACGTAAGAAGTTTGCCTCCAATACCAAACATTCTTAACTTATAAAGGAGACGCTGGTGTGGAACACTATCGAATGCCTTCTGGAAATCAATGTAGGCCACATGCACAGTGTATTTTGCATCGATTGCTTTTGTCCAGCTTTGCATAGTATAAAGTAAGTTCGTAACACACGATCTTCCCCTACGAAAGCCGTATTGTGCAGTCGATAAGAGGTTATGGGTTTCTAAATAAATCATCAATTCCTTTTTGACAACCTTCTCCATAACCTTGCAACAGATTGATGTCAGGCTGACAGGCCTGTAATTTGTAGCAAACTGATATGCGACCCTACTTTTTGAACGGTATGCCACTCCGAGAAACACACACACAGAAGGATCTCAGCGTTTGGCTGACAGACAACATGAAGCCTTCTACGCAATGCTGCAAGGTTGCTTAATCCGCAAATTCAATGCTGTACTCTATCAAGTGAGCATTTAAAGTTTTCGATGAAGACTGCTTTTCTAAAGTCTTTGGTACGTTTGTTAGGCCCCATCTTGAATATGGGATCCAAGCCTGGTGACCGTGGACCCAACAGGACTACAAAATGCTCGAAAGGGTACAGCGACGAGCCACAAAATTAGTAAGAGGTCAAGGTGAACTGCCATATGAGATTCGCTTAATAACCTACAGCTCTATCCTCTGAGTTATAGGCAATTGCGCGGAGACTTGATACAAACCTTCCGTATCGTGCGTGGCATGGATTGCGCCCTCCTATGTGATGAATTTTTCAAACTTGCTACTACGAATAATCTCAATTTCAATTCAATTCAATTTCAATTCAATTCAATTCAATTTATTGAGGGAAATAGACATCGGCCTTTGAGTACCCTATTTGTAACGTAAAATTAAGTGCGGTTTACAGAGAAACCATGTGGGTTGCAAAGGTACAAAAGGCGGTCATAAAATATGACAAGTGGTGCACGACTCTCGAGGGTTAAGATAAATTCCTCATCACTCAGGCTCGTTGCGGAACATAAAACTGTCAAGGTTCCTTTTAAAGCTTTCCAGCGATGGTGACATCACAACGTCTTCAGGGAGGGCATTCCATGGTTTAACCACTCTGACAGAGAAAGAGAATTTGCGCACATCCAGTCTCGCCTGCTGGACACGCAGTTTCAATGGGTGACCTCGGAGATGGGTCGTGGTGACAAATTCAAAGAAGTCCGAGAATTCCAGGCAACAATCCAATCCTTTCACAATCCGTAATGTCTGCAGGAGATCACCACGCATTTGCGAAAAACGCAGCTTCTAGATAGCGAGTGTTGTTGAGGATTGTAATGAACTCTGAGCTCGATCCAGAAAGCTATACATCAAGGATGAAGAGCAGAGTCAGGAGTTCAATTGAGACGGTGATTAGTAGAATGCAATCGAGAAATGAGGATCAATCATTGCATTTGACTGAAAGTAATTGAAAGAGATCAGTACAATCAAGAGTGCAGTTGTGACATGCAGCAGCGAAAACAGAAGACGTCCAATATGCCGGTTGAAGCTGGCTGTTCTGCCGGTTGAAGCTGGCATCCATTCAAACTAAGTGTGCGCCCAAGTAAGATTGGATGAGAGGAAGTATTTTTTCACCAACCGTGTCTTGAAACCGTGGAATAACCTACGTAAGGTGATTGTAATATCCCAGTCTGTGGATATATTTAAATATCGGCTTGACATACATATGTTGCAGCACCAGGAAGATTATGTGACTACTATACCTTAACAATATCCATGTACCACGTGAATCTGCCTGCATTCACTTGACTTTAACTTTTTTTACATTGCTTATTATTCTTCCGACTTTCTGTATCAAATAGGGATTTCAAAGGCGTAAGCCTATTTTTCTCAAATACACTGAACTGAACTGAACTGAACTGTACTCGATCAAAAGGTATCCCAACAAAAACTTCGACAGCTGCTGCGGCTACCGAACAACAATTACCAATTGCGCAGAACAAAAACAGTCCGCCTAAAAAAAAAAACCGTTCAAAACGCAAAACTGACACCAAGAAGGAAAAATCAAATGGACAACCGACTTCAAGAGATTCTTTAAAAAGCTCGAAAACGTGGCTTTAACCATTGCCTTGTCCTCCACAGGAAATACTGAGATTCTCACACCAAGCACAAGCAGTGGAATTGATTCCCAAACCGAAACTACCACCTGCGATTCAAAATCGTTGATCCCATGGAATTCGCCGAAACCAAAAAAACCGGATCAAAGCCAACACATAGCCACTCAGCATCCGCTCCATCATCACCAGTGCGCAACGTGAAACCTTCCCACAAGATAGTGGAAGACAGCGTCATAAGTACAAAACATGCCATGGACAGAAAAAAAAGTTTCACAATACAGGGAATACTTGAATCAACAGCTGTCTCCCGTAGACCGATATTCTGAAGACATTAACCACTTTCGTGAACTCCTGAATAATATGTTGGAACCTAATACGTCGATTGAACTGGAAAAAGCCTTCCACCTTGGAAAACGGCCCAAAAGCCAATCTGAATCAACACGTCCTAGGCCTTTAAAAGTTATCTTGACCAGTAGCCAGAAAACCAGTCTCATTCTGTCTATGCACTTCAAGTTAAAAACTCATACCCTGGAGTTTTTTTCAAAAGGACTTCTCACCTGCGGAGCGGAACAAATGCCATCAACTTGTCATCGAGCTAAGAGGGCGGCTCAGCAAGGGGGAAACAAATTTGGTTATTTACAACAACCAAGTGATTCAGCGTCCATTGTTCTCCCCTGGATAGGCCCGTTTCGGATTACCACGCAGTTGACCCAGTAAACAGGGGCTCGCGCCCAACTGTTAGCACTTTTCGAGCAGACCGAAAACTAACATTCCTGGACACCAATGCACAGATTATATTATCGAAGCTCGACGAGCTTAAGATTCATGTCTGCGATCTATCTACAGATATAATTTTCGTAACAGAAACTAGGTTTTCCCAACACGTGGATGACCGGGAGATTAATATGTTTGGCTACCAACTTTTTTAGAAAAGACAAGAACGGGCGTCAAGGAGGTGGCGTACTCACATACATGAAAAGCGAGCTTACAGTTTTAGACAAAACTTATAAATTCGCTTCTTCTTGCGAGGCGATATGGCTATCCATTAAAGTGTCAGGTACATCAAGTCTATATGTCCTGACAGTCCACCGCCAACCGAGAAGAGACCCCGTAGCTGATGCTTACCTGCTAGAGGAGCTTGAAAAGATTACAATACGATTGGATATCCTGATCATGGGTGACATCAATGCGCCTCACATCGACTGGAGCTCGACCTGCGCACGTAGTTCTGATCAAGCCTTTGACGGTTGTCTACTGAGCATGATGCTAAAGCTACTTCTCACACAGAACGTCACTTTTCCAACAAGGGTGTGTGAAGGACAACAGGTCAATTGCCTTGACTGAGTTCTCACGAAGTCGCAGGACAGCATCAACGAAGTGTCATGTCTACCGCTGCTAGGTAAAAGTGACCACGTGGTACTGCGATGGGAGTACTCACTATTTTCTATACCAGCAAGACCCCTAATAATCAAAATGAATATATGTCGAGGCGATTTCGATGAAATGAGGGCCGAACTCATGCGCACTCAGTGGGAACCTTTATTCTTTGAAAACATAACCGAGGACTGGGAAACGTTCCGGGACATACGGCAAAGGCTCATTGAAAATCACTGTCTGATTTTGAGAAAAAAAAATAACCAACAGACCGCGATGGCTTATGCAGGCCTTAAAAATCGAAGTGAACAAAAAGCCGAGATTGTTCAGTTCAGTTCAGTGTATTTGAGGAAAATAGGCTTACGCCTTTGAAATCCTTATTTGTTACATAAAAGTAGCAAGAATAAGAAGCAAAGTAAAGAAGTAACAGTCAAGTGAATGCAGGCAGATTTACTTTGTACACTGATATTGTTAAGGTTAAGTAGTCACATAGTCTTCGTGGTGCTGCAACATATGTATGTCAAGCCGATGTTTGAATGAATCCACAGATGGGGACATAACAATCGCCTCAGGTAGGTTATTCCACGGTTCCACGACACGATTGGTGAAGAAATACTTCCTCACATCCAATCTTACTTGGGGCACACTTAGTTTGAATGGCTGACCTCGCAAATTATTCGTATTGGCAAGTTGGAAAAAGTACACATAGGAGGGCTCAATCCATGCCACGCACGACACGGAAGGTTTGTAACAAGTCTCCACGCAACTGTGGAAAAAATCGTTTACGGACGGTAATCCTGCATCTCTAAATGTGTACAAAATGCAGAGAAATCGGGTCAAGGGCCTTATTGTTAGAACAAGACAGGCTTTCGAATTGGACCTGCTGAACCGGGCCACCGTGAACTCGAAACTGTTTTACGGTTACCTGAGGCAGAATACATGGAGCAAGGATCCGATACCCCGGCTGACGACCACCGAGGGCATAGACCTTACTGAAGACGGTGCGAAGGCTGATCATCTTTCGGAATTTTTCCAGTCGGTTTTCACAAAGGAAACGAGATACGATCACCCTACTGATGGCTTCGAAGTAAAAACAATATTTGAGACTGTTCATTTCACTGGGACTACTGTCCTTAAGGAACTTTTGTGGTTAAAGGAATCTAAATCACCGGGTGTCGGTGACGTACCTGCAAAGCTGTTGAAAGAGCTAACGAAAGAGTTGGCAAAACCACTCTCTACGCTTTTCAAAACATCCTTCCAGACCGGAAGTCTACCAGCCGACTGGAAATCCGCATGGATTACGCCGCTTTATAAGGGTGGAAGCCGGGTCTCTACAAACAATTTTCGACCGGTCAGCCTTACTTCAGTTTGCTGCAAAATCATGGAAAAAATAATAAAGCAACAACTAATACAGCTCCTAGAACATAGCAATCTGCAATCCGAGGTCCAGCACGGTTTCCGTAGAGGTAGATCCTGCGTTACAAATTTGGTCTACTGTTAAGAACGTTAGACTGAAGCGGTCGATAGAGGAAATACGGTGCACGCAGTCTATTTCGAATTCAAAAAAGCTTTTGATAGCGTGCCACACCACCGCCTTCTTTATAAACTCAACCACATAGGCGCAAGATGAAGACTTCTGACATGGATAGAAAACTTCTTAACTGGTCGCTCGCAAACTGTCCATATCAGCGACAGAGAGTCAACCAAGGTTGAGGTTGAGAGTGGTGTTCCCCAAGGCTCTGCTCTCGTCCCTATTTTTTTCAGTCTACATCAACGATTGTGCCAACGAACTGAACTGCGATATTGCTATTTTCGCCGATGATCTAAAACATTGGCGCCTCATTCAAACTGCGGCTGACGAAGAAAACTTGCAGGCAAACTTAAATCGACTCCAGAAATGGTCAAATGACTGGCTTTTGCCGTTTAATGAGAGCAAGTGCAACAGCATACGAGTCGGGAAAAGCAATCCTTCGAACCATACGGTTAACAGTCTGAATGGCATTCCATTGAAAGAAGTGGATGCCCAAACGGACCTGAGAGTCAGGATCACGCCCTCGCTTAAGTACTTCCTACATTGCGCAGAGGTAGCGAAGTCAGCCACGTCCATTCTGTACCTCGTTAAACAAGCTTTTGCAGCCTTCATAACCGATTGCTTCGCTAAAGTCTTCGGAACATTCGTGTGGCTACAGTTGAAGTCCTCTATCCAAGCTTGGAGACCCTGTGCGGCGAAGGACATCAACATCCTCGAAAAGGTCCAAAGGCAAGCAACAAAACTTGTCCTTGGACATGGCTCATAGCCTTATAAAACACGGCTGTTAAATCTCAACCTCTTTCCATTGCGCTATAGACAGCTTCGGGGGGACCTGATACTAACATTCCGCATACTACGCGTCCAGGACCGTTGTCTCATCCCAGGTGATTTCTTCGAGTTAGCAACAACAACGAACTTGAGCCGTCATCCTCTCAAATTACGTGTGACTGGAGCAAGGCTAGACACTCGGAATTACTTCTTCTCCAAAAGAGTAGTCGAAACTTGGAATAGTATTCCTCTGGATGTTGTTATGTCGTACTCCTTGGAGGTTTTAAAGCGAAAGTTAGATCGATATAATGGTGTGAGCTACAACACAAATTGAGAGCTGTCAGAGTGAAGTCAGAAACAAGGTATTTAATGATACTACTAGCTACATTTGAGTAACATTTATTTGCTTGTTATTTTCGTTTGAGGTTTTGCACTCCCATAATTCCCATGCTGGGGTCCTCGAGGTCTTCGCTGCTAAATTATTTGCACACCTTGGTGACACCCTGCGTGTTCGCATCAGCTGGAACTTGCGGCCGTCTTCCATGAGGTGTATGAACGTTCTCCCTTTAATCGAAATGCAATGGACCGAGGATGATCTGGGCATATATTTCCGCCTTTGAAATCCCTCAATGGACTCTGCAATCAGCAAGGGAGCATCTGGCTGATTAATGTGACCTCCGCAATGCCCCCCGTTTGACCCCCGCCAAGGGCGACAGTTTTTTCTCCTAAATATCACCAGGAGATTTTTCCGTGTCTGCTCTTTTTCAACTTTGTTCCCCTATGTTGGCCTCGCCAACATATCGAGATAGTATTTTTTGATATCTCAACTCGCATGTACAAATAGGGAATTCAAAGGTGACTCACCTACATCTCCCTCAAATATACTGATACTTATACTGAACTTATGAGAGTTCAGAACGCTCCTTGTCGGGTGAGAGATAATAAAGCATTCAGAGCTACTGTTTATAACCACCAGTGGAGGTGAGAGAGAAGGAGCTCGTCGTTGACAGCAGGGTCGAAACGAAGAGGGGACAGTAGAGGTCACGAGCTCATCATCGAGATGCGACCTTGCTGACTGCATAGACCACAAACAAAGAGGCGAAACCATCAGAACCCACCTCGATCATCAACTAAACCTGGAGACCCTCGTCAGGGTTGCAAAATCGGAGAAAAGTATCAAGGTTGTCAAGAGTTGGCGATGCTAGTTTAAAAGGAGGGGACGGAAAAAGCTAATTCAAAGATTGACTCTGCAGATGATGATGGAAATATTTTTAGAGACCAATATAATATCAAGGGAGCTGACTCAAATACCAGGAGGACCCTTTTCAAAATCCGAAAGATGCGAGTTTGGGAAGGAAACAGAC
>WEDG01008016.1:0-57063 GCA_017591395.1 Schistocephalus solidus
CAACTGTCTTGTTCTTACTTGTGCGTCATTAATTTGGATTCGTTGCGTATCTAATACGGGTACAAATACCAACAAACTTCTCCATTGTCAAGGTCGGATCCCATCGATGATGATTGGTTGAGATGCATTGGAGAATAGAGAGTAATCAAACTTAAGCTAAGCATATATTATCCTTAATTTATAGTTATACTGTATGATTATGTTTCAAAACTTTATAAGAATTATAAATCGGTTTTTAGTGCTTAACGTATAAATATAACGAAGAATCGCGCGCGCGTTCCTTAAGGGGCTCATTTTCCAGAATGTTCTACGCTACGTTTGACTAATTCCACAATTTGCGGAACGTATGCGGTGGAGCAGATTGCGGTAAATTGAATGGAGAACGGTGGTGTTTGCACTACTTTGCATCACCAACAAAAGGAAGTACTCCTCATTCTCTTGCTCGGACTTCCTGGGGCTGGAAAGTCCAGTTGCGCACGGAATTTGTCTGCGAGATTGAATTTTTTCAATTATGTTATTGTTGAATTTGACGACAACGTATTTGTCGAATTGGAACCATCACACAAATCACAGGTTCGGTTCTCGCTCGCGTTAGACAAAATTTATCATTAGTGGAAAGAAAAACGTCACGAAATCCTTTGCAGCATACTAAGCTTGATCGAAAGTTGGGGCACGGAGCAATTCAGCACAGCTTGTGCGCGTCTTACTATTCAAAAATCAAGTCAATTTAACCCTGACCTACCGCTGGCCTGTGTCCTGGATGACAACTTTTACTACAGAAGTATGCGGAAGGATTATTTTCGGCTCTCCAGGAATCGTTAGTTTTACTTACGTGCGAAGGCCACCTCAAATCTAGAGAAGTGCAGATTTGCCACGCTCAGTCTTAACCTCCCACTGGAGGTATGCAAAGAAAGAAATTCTGGCAGAGATAATCCTGTACCCGATTCAGTGCTCATCAAGATGCATGGTCGATTTGAATGGCCCGATGAGAGTGCTCACCCCTGGGAACGAAATAACTTCGAGCTTACCTCGCTTGATCCAGAGTAACAACCTCGATTTCGGCAACTTATTATTTTAGCTTGGATGCAATAGAGTCATTTTTGTGGCGTGTCTACACAACTCCCGTTGTTTACCTTGACTTGAAAAATATTGCCTCGGAGCGCCAGAGAGACCGTGAAATTAATGAGGGAAATGAGACTCGTCGCCTTGATACTATCTTACGAACCCTCGTAAGGACTTGCGTCCTTTCGCTTCGTAAGTATCTCTTTTTCTTATACTTCTGGCTCTCCTCAATAGCTTCAGTTCTTCAGGCACGCTACGGGAAGGCCCTCAATAAAGTTAGAAAAGTGACATTTGTGCAATTGAAACCTCTGGTAGAACAGCATACCGGCGACGACGAATCCGATCTTTGGATTCTTGGTGTCTTTAAGGAGAACCTTCAAAGGGAGCTGCCTGCCATTGAGATATGTTTTGACTAACCTTTACTGTTGTAATAGATTATATTTTTTCAGTTCGCTTGTTCACTTTCTGTACAGTGGATATTAATCCGCCTCACGCAGTTAGTATGATCTTCAAGCTTCTTGTTTTGGTATTCGAATTCCTTCTAACATTGTGCCGAGTAGTCAAGTTTCATTGGTGGGCTGTGTTCTGAGCCTTTACTTTTTACATTCATCACCCCATAGCTAAAATTATTCGTCTTTGGAATCAGGATGCCTACTTTGGAAGCTGAGTTTCGGCAACCGACAGCCGCGGGACTAATTTAGAATGATAGGAAACAGCTTGGCTTTGTCGCTTCCGAGGTGCTATGATCGCAGTGAGCCGATTCTGCGTTTATTTATCCTAATGGTTTTCCACAATTGTTCCCCGGTACGCCACTATTAAAAGCTTGTCTCGGCATCGTTCTATTTTAGCCCTTTATACCAAATACAAGGCTAGAAACGAACAGTTTGGGAAAATTAACGCCTATTCTACGGTTGCTAACTAAATTCGAGACGGCTGAATATGCAAATGACTGGATTCCTTATACATTTAACGTCATGCTTACCTCAACCCTCTCAGGGGTTGAACGTACGTCATCTGTTCTCCCACCTCGTCTTCTGAAGACAGTTAAGTTAGAAGTGGTTGGGCTGTCTCGCTTGGCTGTGGTAGGCGTTCTAAGTTTCTGCTCCGGGGAGGAAATTATTCAGTCAAGTCTTTATGTATCTTTGCTGGCTTTGTCGATTTAGGTTGCAGCCTCACTGTAAATTTGGATGCTCTTTGAACTGTTTTTTTCCCCCGTGAATAAATGTAACTACAGCCGCATGTCCTCTTTGGTGGTGGTGGTGGTGGTGGTGTTCAGCGTGCCGCTGCGGGCACTTGGATGTTCGTTGAGACATTGTTGGGTGTTGATTCAATATTTGATGCCAATAACCAGACCTTCAGTTCGGTGGGCGTCTGGTGAGAAAATGAGGTCAGATAAGGCTAAGGCGAGTGTGCGACCCTGTTTCATCTTCTTCGTCATTACGGCCTCACTCAGAGTCTGCGCCGTATGGATGCGCGCCCGTGTGCGTTTTCTTAACAGTCAGCCTGACTATAAATCTGAAAATAATAATAACTTTACTGAATTCCCTCCTGTCCAAGCCGTTGTGGTGTAGAATAAGCGTTGGGAGGCTACTCAACCCTTATTATCATTTCTTCTGCTGTTTTCGAGTTGTCAAGACCATGTTGACGGTTTTAATTGTGTTCTAGAAATCTACTTGGGGTCCCCGAGAGAGGTCCGTGTTTTAGTTATTTTACCGAACAAGTGAGATGAATGAGGGCGACGATTTTGCCACACCTCTTTTAGCGAGAAGATTGTTCTATGGCTATGACAGACTTGCAGACTTCATTTACCTTTGTAGATATAAACGTCAAGGGTGTCTTTAGAGCGCTGCGTGATTATCCTTCCTTGTGTATTGGGACTCAATTTAGAGCTCGCGCAGGCAGTCGCACAGCGACTAGTAGGACAAGTGGAAGGGGAGTACCGAAAAAGTCAAGGCAGACCAGGATGGTCATTATTGGCTTATTATTATTATTATCACCAGCCAGCTAGCCTTATCCAATCCCAGGTTTGCTTGACCCGAGGTTTGAACCCGCGATACTTAATCATCGAGCGTTGCTAAGTTCAAATAATCCGGGTTCAAGTCATATGTCATCTAAACCTGGGGTTGGGTAGGGCTGTCCGATGACGCCAAAAAGCCAGAAGTGATCATTCGAATATCCCTGGTCTTTGCTGGTGCTCCACACCTGCATATATTTCTGGTCACTGTGCAACTGTCTGCGAAGTTTCTAGATTGAGTCCCATCACATAGCGTGACGAGTATGTTTCGTAGGCCAAATCGGTGAACACATTTCAAGTAAAGATTTAGGTTGCTCCAAAACAATGTAGCTTCGGTATTAATAAACCTCGAATCAGGGCTCTTCCACCGCAAAGTTATGGGACTGCGATCTCTATTTCCTGAAACGGAGCGGACCTGAACTTTCTCCTCAGCGCTATCGGCAATTAAGAAGTTCGACCAGAGCATGCGTAGTGTAGCCCTACGGTCGTTTTAGGTCGTGGTTCTCAATATAATGGTTGTGCTGGCCGGCTTGATGGAGAGATAATTTCTTGTAACACATGGATAGAGGGTGAACTTCCTTTTGTCCTCTGTCTTTTAGCTCACCCAGGTGTTACCCATACCCCATAACCCCTGGTACAGCTAGCATCGCCTGTCGAAGGAGATAGCTTTGTATGCAACTGTTGTGGATCGGGTTTTGAGCCTCTTTGGAGAGCAGTGATCAAGATTCCCTCTTCGTTCCCGACCAATCAACTTCCACGTCTTTGGTGTGCCGGTTTAAGTACCCTCAGGCTTGTGGCTCATCTTGTTTCAGTTGTGGGTTAGGATGCCTTGTGTGGCCGCCTAAACAGGGCACGGTAATAGGAACCGCCTTATGGTAAATTTTAGGAAGGGTAAACATACCCGTGTCTTAACGCTAACACTAACCCTAAGATAAAACTAAACTATAATCTTTAGCTTAACCCTAGCACGGCCTAAACATCAACTCTATAGTTTGCATGATAATAAACTTAACATTTAGCCTAATCATGACCATAACCCCAACCCTGATCTTAACCTCAAACTTAAACCTAACCCTAAACTTAACCCTAAACTCCACGTTAATATTAGAGATAATATCCTTTTAGCGCAAAGCCACATGTAATGTGTCCGTTTCCTATTCCCGCGTCCTGGCTAGGCAGCCGTACAAGGCATCCCTGCCCAGTTATGTACTGTCAAGTTTTCTTTACGGTAGCCTTATCCATGAATGTATTTCCAGTTTTATCTTTCAGATGTGCAAACTTTGGCCGGCCCACAATTCATTAACAAACGTCTGTTTTGTCATCGGAACGTAAATGGGATTTCTCACTCCTCTTGAGTTCATGCGGGAGGGAAGACAACTTTTGATGGTGTAGACCTTGCCACTATTTTCTATACCAGCAAGACCCACAACAATCAGAAGGAATATATGGCAAGGCGATTTCGGTGGAATGAGGGCCGAACTCATGTGCACTCAGTGGGAACCTTTATTCTTTGAAAACGTAACCGAGGACTGGGAAACGTTCCGGGACATACTGCACAGGCTCATGGAAAAACACTGTCCAATTTTGAGAAAAAGGTTAACGAACAGACCGCGATGGCTTTCGCAGGCCTTAAAAATCGAAGTTAACAAAAAGCGGAGATTGTGGAAAAAATCGCTTACGGACGGAACTCCTATATCTCTAAATGCGTATAAAAATGCAGAGAAATCGGGTCAAGGGCCTTATTTTTAGAACAAGACAGGCTTTAGAAGTGGACCTGCTGAACCGGGCCACCGTGAACCCGAAACTGTTTTACGGTTACCTCAGACAGAATACACGGAACAAGGATCCAATACCCCTGCTGAGGACCGCCGAGGGCATAGACCTCACTGAAGACGGTGCGAAGGCTAATCATCTTTCGGAATGTTTCCAGTCGGTTTTCACAAAGGAAACGAGATAGGATCACCCTACCGATGGCTTCGAAGTGGATACAATAGTCGAGACTGTTAATTTTACCGAGACTACTTTCCTCGGGACTTTTGGGGTTAAAGGAATCCAAGTCTCCGGGTCCCGATGAAGTACCTGCCAAGCTGTTGAAAGAGCTCGCGAGAGAGTTGGCAAAACCACTCTCTACCCTTTTCAAGCATCCTTCCAGACCGGAAGTCTACCAGCCGACTGGAAATCCACATAGATTACGCCGCTTTATAAGGGTGGAAGCCCGGTCTCTGCAAACAATTATCGACCGGTCAGCCTTACTTCAGTTTGCTGCAAAATCATGGAAAAAATAATTAAGCAACAACTAATACAGTTCTTCGAACATGACAATCTGCTATCCAAAGCCCAGCACGGTTTCCGTAGAGGTAGATCCTGCGTCACAAATTTGCTCTACTGTTTAGAACGTTGGACTGAAGCGGTCGATAGTGGTAATACGGTGCACGCAGTCTATATAGACTTCAAAAAGGCTTTTGATAGCGTGCCGCACCACCGCCTTCTTTATAAACTCAACCGCATAGGTGTAAGAGGTAGACTTCTGACATGGATAGAAAACTTCTTAACTGGCCGCTCACAAACTGTGCATATCAGCGACAAACAGTCGACTAAAGTTGAGGTTGAGAGTGGTGTTCCCCAAGGCTCTGTTCTCGGCCCTATACTGTTCATTGTCTACATCAACGATTGTGCCAACGAACTGGACTGCGATATTGCCATGTTTGCCGATGATCTCAAACTTTGGCGCGTCATTCAAACTGCGGCTGATGAAGGGAACTTGCAGGCAAACTTAAATCGACTCCAGAAATGGTCCAATGACTGGCTCTTGCCGTTTAATGAGAGCAAGTGCAACATCATACGAGTCGGGAAAAGCAATCCTTCGAACCGTACGGTTTACTGTCTGAATGGCATTCCATTGAAAGAAGTGGATGTCCAAAAGAACCTTGGAGTCTGGATCACGCCTTCGCTTAAACCCTCCCTACATTGCGCAAAGGTAGCGAAGTCAGCCATGTCGATTCTGTACCTCGTTAAACGAGCTTTTGCAGCCTTCACTACCGACTGCTTCGCTAAAGTCTTCGGAACATTCGTGCGGCCACAGCTGGAGTCCGCTATCCAAGCTTGGAGACCCTGGGCGGCGAAGGACATCAACATCCTCGAAAAGGTCCAAAGGCGAGCAACCAAACTTGTCCTTGGACATGGCTCACTGCCTTATGAAACACGGCTGTCGAGTCTCAATCTCTTTCCCTTGCACTATAGACAGCTTCGGGGGGACCTGATACTAACATTCCGCATACTACGTATCCAGGACTGTTGTCTCGTGCCAGGGGATTTCTTCGAGTTAGCAAAAACAACGAACTTGAGAGGTCATCCTCTCAAATTACGTGTGACTGGAGCAAGGCTAGACACTCGGAAGTACTTCTTCTCCAAAAGAGTAGTCGAAGCTTGGAATAGTCTTCCTCTGGATGTTGTTATGTCGGACTCCTTGGAGGTTTTTAAGCGAAAGTTAGATCGATGTAATGGTGCGAGCTACAACACTAACTGAAAGCTGCAAGTGTGACGTCAGAAAGTAAGGCATTAATGATACTACTAGTTATATTTGAGTAACATTTCCTTGTTTGTTATTTTCGTTCGAGGGCTTGCATTCTCCCATTATTCCCATGCTGGGGTCCTCGAGGTCTTCGATGCTTAACTTATTTACACACCTTGGTGACACCGTGAGTATTCGCATCAGCTGGACCTGGCGTCCGTCGTCCATGAGGTGTATGAACGTTATCCCCTGGTTCGAACCGCAATGGACCGAGGATGATCTGGACATCTATTTCAGCCTTTGAAATCCCTTAACGGACGCTGCAATCAGCAATGGAGCATCATGTGACCTCCGAAATGCCCCCCGTTGGACCCCCCTCCCAAGGGCGACAGTTTTTTTCTCCTAAGTATCACCGGGAGTTTTTTTTCACTGTCTGCTCTTTTTCAACTTTGTTCCACTATGTTGGCCTCGCCAACATATCGAGATACTATTTTTTTGATACCACAACTCGTATGTACAAATAGGGAATTCAAAGGTGACTCACCTACATCTCCCTCAAATATACTGATACTGATATAGACTACTGCGGCGGTTTTTCTTTCGTATTTTGGAGAGCAGTGTATCCTTATCTAGGTTTATTAAGTTGCCTTTGTCTTGAGAAGTTAGCCTCTCTGAGTAAGCCTACGTCGGCCATACAATGACCTAGCTCGTGGGCAATCCGAATACGGCAATTGGGTTAGAGCCCAACAAAAAGGTGCCGGCATCGTCCATTCTGGCAACAACCTTGAGCCCACTTTGTCCGTTTGACAGTGAGGTGGATCTGGGAAGCTTGAAAATGTCCGCATCAACTGCCAGGGAATTGCCGCCCTCGGAAACGAAATGCAGCTCCAACGTGTACGTGTGATTTGACGACCATCCAGGAAAATACGCTCCCTACCTGTTGGTAGTTTTTTACTAGTTGGGTGCTATCGTCAGCCTAGTCAGTGTGCGTTAAGCGGTCTTCAGGCATAATTCAGTTACTTTGTTACAGTGTTCACCGATCTACGTGGGGCGAATTCGAGAGCTTCCAGGTTTTCTTCAATTTGTAATCCATTGCCAATGCAGACGTTATCATAGAGACGCGGGATTGATTACCGAGAAGTGCTGCCGCAAAAATAAAGGAGAGTGCATTAACCGTTTCAGGCTTGTTTGATCTCTTCAGCCGGTTGGAAAGTCCAGTTAAGTCGTCCCTATCTCTGTGGCGAGCTTCTGTAAAAAGACTGGCTCGTTCTACAAGTCGCTGGTTTCTTTGAACTGCCCTGAATGAGTATAGTCCATCTAGAGTTATTTTTCCCTAAAGCCGTTTCTTAAACATCATGCATGAGACTTCAAAAAAAATAGCTGAGTGGCCTTAAGATAAATCATTGTGGAATGATGCATACCCTACGACATGCCCTCAGGCCAAACCTGATCCAAAATTCTTTAGTTTCGTTATTTCTAACTTGCACGAAGTGGTCATAATACGTGTTCTTGCATTAAACGCAAGGCCGGTTTATATCTACGGAACGGCAAAATGGCAGCTGAATTAGCAAATTGCGCTGGAATGTAGGCTGCTCGATAGAAATAATCGCAAAAAGGTGACCGGTGGAATCTCAAAAAGGTGTATGGGGGGATAATGGAATGTTGTTCGAGTAATCTCAGGGCCACGAGAAGTGAGAGGGTGCGGTAGGATAAGATTTTGAAGGCTTTTCGTTTCAGCAGTCCGCTTGAAATAGCGTTGAGTAAAACATGTCACACATTCATCACATCTCCGGTCTGTGGGTCCAAGTCCAGTCTCCTGAACTAGTTGCTTCCGTGAAGTTGAAATTGCCCTAGTTGACCGGATCACAGCACAGCATGCCAGGCCCTGACTGTCAGTTATAACTTCTAACGCAGTCAAGTACACTGGACATGGAAATCCGCGTTTGAAGAGGCTCCACACCTTCGTTCGCTCCTTCCGCGGCCTCTTGTACCGATACCCGTGGTTTCAGCACTCATACGTTTTTAATAAGATTATTAGTCGGTTGGCTAAGTCAGAAAGGGAGGGTTGAGTGTTAATGCGTAATCAAAAGGGTGCAATTGACAGTCAATTTGTTTTAAAATTTTCGGAAATATTTCTGCTTTCTGAAAAGGTTTAAACTATTTTGGACGCAGAAGATGGGAAGGAGAGCGACGCTTTATTTTGGAAGTATCATTCCAAAATAAATAGCAAAATTCTTGCATTCACCGTGGATAAAAATGGCTGCGCATAACAGATAACACCTGAGGGCGGACAACTGCAACTGTTGAAACCAGGAACAATCGTCGATGAATAAGTTAAAAATTACGCCAGATTTTACCTCCTTCAAAATGTTGCTGATTACCTGATTTTTGTAGTTCAAATAAAGAAAGAGTGATAAAAGTGAGCATATAATGTGCAAGATAAGCCAATCGATGTAAAATTAAGAAAATTCCCGTGATTGGAGAGCAGAAAAAAAGTTCGGCGTAATTTCAAGAACCCACCGTTTATTTGATGCAAGAAACGCCTTCTGTAAACACAGTTCAGGAGACTGGATAACCCCCAGAGATCTCTTTAACTCCCATGTTTCCTGAAAACTTTTGAAGACCAATAGACGTGAAGTTGACTGAGGAAAGAAAAAATTGCCCAAAAATACAGTGGCTGACTCACCATCTTTGCAAAAACGTCAACGGGAAGGCGGTTGAATACGCGACTTTTTTATTGCTCTGTATGAGTTTTCATACTTGCTTAGATGCCGACTGAATGTTAAGATGCCTTTATGTGAAAATGACGTTAGCTCATCGAACCTGACTGGAAGAGGAAGATGGGTTGGCTCGTTTTATGGTCGCGTAGCGAGGAACAATCGCTGGTCAATAAGTATTACCAACAAAGATTAGGAGGACAGGGCCCATCGTTTCTGCCTTTTTTACTGTCATCGGTCAACCATGACCCAACAACTGGAGGCTAAGGGGACTAGGAGTTCAAGGCGAGTTCAATTGCCCACTGAGTAACCGCGTACCTCTTGCTAGTTGAGAGCAGAATAATCGCCAGTCGCAACGGTGGATTTTTCTCGATCTACACTGACTGCAGAGCGAAATGCTGATGTTATATTTAACTCTTTCAAGGTCTCTTCAGACTGGCCGGGATATATTGACATTAAAACTGAACTGGTCCGCTCGTTGTCCTCGTTCTTTGTCAGTAGTGCTTATTTTGAGTGTTGAGGATACACTGAACTATCCTCCGATGAACAGAATTGGTATCCCTGGGCTATTGACGTCGGTCAAATGTGTTACACTGTGGTGGTGTAAGAAGGATTCTTAATCGAAGTTTTGGTAAAGTTCTCAGGCGTTCTTGGTGCATTAAGACGATACCCCATATGAGCTCACAACCAGCCACATTACTTTTGCTCACATTGGACCTACTTCAATAATTTTTACCTATGATTTTTTTCAATTTCCCCAGAAATTCGTGCGTGAAAGTGGAGTAAATCCTTTAGGATAAAATGCTTGAGGTTCGGTTCGAAATGTTGGCATGCATATTTGATCCGAAATTCATCCACTTCGAACCGACCCTGAAAAGACTCGTTCCGAAGGATTTACTCCAGCTTCGCTCCTTAATTTCTTAGGATATAAAAAAAATAGTCTTGATGACTAGATCATGTACCAAAAAACACAAGAAACGCTGCTGGATCGCAGAAAAATTCTCCAAGTCAGTTCTCTGTCCTGGAGATGGCCAAAATCGATCTTCAGAATATAACCCACTAATGTTCTTCGAAGGGGACATACTGACGTGGGCACGTTTTGCGCTCAGCCAGGGACCTCTCAATATGTGCTCAAGGTGTGCTGACAACGCACCCCTTTTGGCGCATAGCAACTATCAGGTCGCTGCTAAGTGCACACACACACACACACACCTACACTTTTAAAGTCCTCCTGCGCTGGAAGTGACACCGATAGATGAGGTGGTCAGACGTTCTCCAGGAATCCTGGCAGTAAGTTGAAAGGGCTGTTGCTTGCTTTTTTATTGGGACTGAAAAAGATGTATGATGTAGGTGGCCTTGCACGCTCTGTTGGGTTTTCTCCTGCAATAGTGTGGTCCACGCCGTTTTTTGTTAGTTGATATTGGAAACTGAAAAGGTCAATTTGCAGCCAAGCATACATCGAGCCAGCTGTTCTAGCCATTAATTTTAATCTCGACTGAGGTTGCCTTGTATTAGACACGTAACTTAGATCCGAACTACTGAAGGCGTCTCAGTACAGCGTACACAACTGGGATGCACACCAATGGTGAATGCAACCACAGTTTTGGTTTTATGTTTCGTCTACCGTCACGGTGGCTTTCTTAAACTTCGTGCAATGGAAGGTTCCGTATTCGGATCACGTCGCGGTCCTCCTTTGTCGAAACCGGATGGGGACTCGAGAGTTTCCAATGTTCAACAACACGACGAACTCTCAAACCACCAGCCAGGGAAGACATATTAAGTTGGGCGGGCGTTTACTGAGACAAAAGAGAGCACATGAAACTCTTTAAGCAGTGACGTATACTTTTTTGAGGCAAGTCTGTCAACCGAGTTGCGTCCGCTTGAGACTTTGTCCGGCTACAGCAAATCGGCGAAGAGAAATATCTATTGGCGACGCAAACAGCTTGCAACTGAAGCGAGGGTTTCGGTCTCGTCAGGCTTGAAGATATGGTCAGTCTCTATTTGATGGGCCACGGCAACTGCCGAAAGGACAATTATCCCGCCAATTAAAAAAAACCTGCAATGAATTCGGAAGCAGAGGACTTGAACTTATATTTGACGACCTCCCTAACCCCCTATAATAACCACAACAGCCCCATGTTCCCGCTAACTGTCTTTGTAGCCGCGTGTGATAGTGGACACGAGTATGAAGCCTAAATAGTAGCTAAAGAAAATTATAGTTTAAGAAATGGAGTCTTCTCCTCTGTAGTTGTACAGATTACCCTAATAGGAACTAAACTCACGATGAACTGCGGTTGCCTTAACGGTATCACCACCCCTTTACGTAAGAGTAAATACCCATTTGGCTTTTAGAATCCTCCAGAAATTCTTTCGAAAGGAAAGAGGCCTTACACAAAGCACAGTTAACACGGAATGACATTACCGACAAGGGAGATCAGAATGGCCATCTCTAGCTTATTAGCCGTCATCAGCTAGCCATACTTAACCATAGGCCCGTGCCTCAGGGGATAGAGCGTTGCATTTCTGATCAATAGGTCGCGGGTTCAAGCCTCGGGTGGTGCACCATCTGGGGTTGGGTATGACTGGCTGATGATGGCTAATGAGCCAGAAATGGTCATTCCAGTTTCCTTGTCTTTGTCGGCGAAGCTCATCTGCCTATGATACTAGCCACTGTGCGGCTGCTGTTGGATCCCGGGAGTGAGTCCCAAGGCACAGCGGGACGAGTGAGCTATATTAGGGATCACTGAGTGCCTGCCTTCCACAGATAACACTGAAATGACGATTTGTACTTTTTTTCTATTAATGACCAATGATATCTCAGCTCCAATGAGTGACGCTCCTGATGTTTGAAGCCAAGGCCAGTGGATTACTGAGAAATTCAGAAAAGAGGTATAACCACCTGAGTTACCGGGGTTTTGTCTCGCAGACTTGCAGTATTACATGACCTTGTTATCGGCGAATATTACGATGCTTGCTGGCGAAAAGCTCTTGAAAGAGCTGGAAGTGACTGAAATCAACTTCTTTAACAACCGCAGAGACTTACAGAAGGACTGCGAGTTAAAGGTGCTTTGGGCCAGTAAGGCGACGGCACAGTAGTTCGTACTTTAAGCGCTTATGCTTAAGGTGTGACGATGCATTTTTATACTGAAGGCGGATGCCTGGAATGACGTTATTGTCATACAGATATGTACATAAGTTGGTACCAACAACGCAAGGGTGATCAGAATGGCCATTTCTGGCTTATTAACCATCATCAACCAGTCATCCCCAATCCCAGGTGTGAATGCTCTGAGATTTAAACCCGGCATCTCGGGTCAACAGGTCTAACGCTCTTCCACTGAGCCACGAGCCCCTTGTCCTGTCAATTGTTATCGGGGATATTAAAATAGTGTAGATGGACACTCACCGATCATGTTACGAAGTGTGCTCGTTCCGCTGTGCCTTGGGACTCAAACTAGATCCCTCACAGGTAGTCTCATAGTGAATAGTACACAATAAGCAGCTTGGTGAACTCCCATCTACTATCTTTACAATTTGGCGTCACGAAATACATCGTCTATTTCAGGATTTACTGCAACTTTGCGCAGTAATTCCTGAGAATGTTAAAACAGCTTAGCATGGAAAAGTGGAGCACATAGCAAAAACACATCAGAAAGCTGGGGACTGGCTGATGAGCTGAACTCCTCACACCTGCGTCATGCAGTGGCATAAAATCCACGAAATATGTGGATGCGCCTTTAGTGGTGGCTCGTCTTGGTAGCATAGCGAATCTGTCGCGATAAATTAAGCCATATATAGAGAGAGAGTCATGTATCCTGTATTCTGCATTGGATAATGGGTTGTCCGAAGCTCTCAGCCAGATGAGGACACACGTCTGGCGTCCAGAGAAAAGGCGGTCCCCGTGGTAGTGAGCAGTCGTCATAGCGCCTTGAGTGAGGGCATGTCTGGGCCGGTCTTAAAGTTTATTGGTTAGTTTAGATACCTGCAATTGGTCGAGCTCTAGACCACCCACTGGCACGTTAGTGCAAGTACGCCCAAAACGCAGTCTTACAAAGAACGCCCGGAGTAGGGTCATCCCCAGTTAAATTTACATTTGTTGTCCTAGGATATCTTATGACCCACTAAACAGCCCAAACACCGAATTGACAGTTCAATGACATTGGCCGATCAGATATCGTGCTTCAAAACAGCCATACCGTTGTCACTTTGGCCAAAGCAACCCAAAGAGGAGAATAATTTTTTACAATCCGAACCAAAAAACACACTTACAAACTGTTTGATGTCTGCAAGAGGATCAGCCATCTGTTATAAGTGATTTCACCTCACTTAACTAATTTATTCAATAAATCGGAAACTGAAAAGCACAGTTGACCAAGCAACAGTTCGATCAAGCAACCAAGCAACCACTTAAATAATTTATTCAATAAATCGGAAACTGAAAAGCACAGTTGACCAAGCAAGAGTTCGATCAAGCAACCAAGCAACAGTTTGATCAAGCAACCAAGCAACAGTTCGATCAAGCAAAAGCTCGATCTACGTTTTCGTCGACATCAATCATGAGTCCCACGGCAGCGTGGGCGCTGGGACAACGACTTATGCGTGAATTAGTTTATAGTGATGGCAGACTTACACTGCACCTACGGCACTCTTTCCTCCGCGACCCTCCTGGACCCGATGCCAAGGCATAGTCATAAAGACCGAAGGCGTAATCAGGGTGCAGATGGCTGGCTAGGCGTGAGCCTGCGCATAGGCATGACACTTTCCCCTTCTCATGTGTGTGGCATTGGTTATGGGTGCGCATTTTCACCCTGATTTCGCCCCGCGTTGGTTCACTGCATTTACCGCGTAGATCGTTTTAGGGGCACACACAACTAACATCCAAGGCCTTTACTCAGCCTCGTTTTGCGGCACATACAGGAACCATGAGGTGTTCAGTTCGTCTCCGGAGTCACTTCAATGAGTGCCTAATATACTACTTACTGGGACTTTGTAGATGGGGTTCCTTATGGAACTATGTCAAAGAGGTGGTACTCAATCAACCCGACTGTTTGCGTAATTATCGAGGGGCAGAAATACTTGTCTTGAAGAGATTACTCTAGCTTTATTAATTATTTTCTGGATATCTAATGATTCGAGCAGTTAGAAGGAGTGGTTGCGTTGTCTCGTCCGCTAGTGCACTCGGAGTGAGCTTCCACTGTTCATGGCCATCTACCCACAAACCCTTAATAATTGCACAAATGCCCTAATTCCCACCGCCTGCTCTACATACACTAGCCTGAGGCCTTATAGATATATGCGTCATGAGGATACTAAATGAGCATCCACCAGAACGACTACCCTGCTACGATAGTGCTACAGGCACGTGCAGACAAGGGGGACCGAGGTCACAGTGCAAGGACACATTGAAGGCTCCGATCAAAAAGTTTCAGAATCTGCAAGTACGCGTGGGAAACTCTCGCATAAGATAGCCAGATATGGTTAACTCCCATGAAGAACTGGAGTGGCAGTTCCTACCGTTCTCATTACAAACGCCCATTTAGGGTTCACATTGGCTTTGTTGGACACCTTCCTATCTACCCTAAAAGCAGCTGCTGCAGTAGCAACCAAAGCCACCGTAAGAACAGAGTGACTCGAGCATTACAATCGCAGAGCACAAACAGTCTTTCACTATGGAGTGCGATCCTCTAACAAGCCACCTCTCCAGGCAGAGATTGTGTTGGCCACAATGGACGGAGTGTTCGGCGAAAACCACTGCAAATCTATCAACTAAGCGTGCTGCTCCAAACGCTTATTGAGTTTGTTT
Organism: Schistocephalus solidus; assembly: GCA_017591395.1. Taxonomy (NCBI): domain Eukaryota; kingdom Metazoa; phylum Platyhelminthes; class Cestoda; order Diphyllobothriidea; family Diphyllobothriidae; genus Schistocephalus; species Schistocephalus solidus. The sequence continues at coordinate 15,108 of WEDG01008016.1, forward strand.
TTGCTGTCTACACCAACTCTTACCATGATCTTAATGCATTTGAGCTCCAGTCACTCACAACAGTGAATTCCTGGCCAACATAAATAACAGTTGTTCAATCAACCGCATGCGCACACTACTGAAACCTAACATTACCTCGATAGTCATCGTTGACGAACATGTGGGTCTTCTGTGCATAGGATGTTTGTCTTGCCACTACGACAGAACAGCCAGTCGGATTACAAAGAGCTTGTCTTGAGATTTTGAAGAAAGCATTCCTTATTGATGAGGAAGAAGAGTTCTTCAGAAACAGATATAATCGCCCAAATTTTAAATTTAACCCCCGACAAAACCTTTTTCCTACCGGGATTTTTGGCATGAGAAGTGGTTATAAATTTTTCTTACTATAGAGTGAAAAATCGGGAAAAACGTTGTATCAGAATACAGATCTCATAAAATATTAAATGAAATCCTAAAACGTGTTTTTTATTAGGAAGGATGACTTAAGTAGGATTGTAATATTGATGCGTATGTACCATAATCCAAAGATTTATCAGATGCATCATGATGCGGGTGTTTGAATGTACGTTTTTTTGCAACCAGCAAAACTCCATTCCGTAAAAAAGCAATCACTTTTACTAGTTTGTCAATGTCCTTATAACTTCAAATATCCTTTATGTAAAATATACAAAAATATTCTTTCTTTTACTCGTTTGGTAGCAAATAGCGTTTTCTAAAATCCTGTACTTAAGCGGCGAATATCTCACTGTTTCTACTAAAGGGCTTAGGATGTACAATGTCCATTCAAGTAGCATCATGCCCTTTCCTTTAGAAATTGTCCATATGAAGTATACAACCTAATCCACATCCCTTACAAAATCTTATGAGCTCTATAGAATATCTTCATAATGGCATATAGGAAGGTATGATTTTGCTTACACAGAGTTTATACCGCTTGTGCAGTAAAAATCTTAAAGGCATATGCAACGGTAGAGCGGGCTTGAACTTATTTATAAAGTGAAAAACATTTCTTTATAAACGGAAATCAAAGATTTACATATCTACCATTTCAAATCGGTGAAACCTCTGGTTTTGCAAAAAATAACATGCTTTTTCACATCCTGTTCCACCCAACTTGCGCGTAAGCAAACTTAACTTTTAATGTGCAGCAAGTGGCCTTAAGTAAAACTCTCAGGTTTATGTTACTCTCCTCTGGTGGAAAGGCAGGCTTGAACGCATACATCTTACAGTTCGTAAAGGAAATTTCCGCTCAAATTTTTAAAAATTTGTCTGAAAAACGCTTTCATTAAAAATATATTATGTATAAAGAAGAACATTTTCCAGGTCGGAGTAGGCAACCACATAAAATTCGCAACACTTTATATGCTCTGCAATGCTTATCTAGATTTCCGTCTTACAGGAGTCCCACCGAGAATTTCATTTTTACAAACCACGACCATAATTTTGATGAAATTTTGAAAAATTACTCTAGGTGAGGTAACTTTAAATATAAACTTTCGGTTCGGACTGATCGTTCACCTATAGTTTTCAGCTATGAAAGAACAAAATAGTCACTTCATTGGAAACTAGACCACAAATGAATGTGCGCCCCACTTGAAATCTATTTTATGAAATACCTACTTATATCATTTGGGTAGGGCATGTTAATTAGGGTTTCGAACAGTAACACTATGAGAGATGGCATTTTGCGAGGAAACCGGCATTCCACCACCCCCTATCCCTCGCCGGTTTAAGACCAGGGTCAGCATTCGGCTTAGGGCAATGCTTACGGTACTTAAGGTTTTACTTATGGGGTTACCGTTAAATATTTATGGTTAGGGATTATAGTTAGGATTAGATTTAGATGTTAATGACGGGGGATTTAGGGTTTGGCGCTAGATTTTGGGATTTGAGGTTAAGGCTTTGATTTGGGGTTAAGAGATAGGGTTTAAAGGTAACAGTTATGGTTTTCAGGTCAGGTTGGGGTTTTTCATGCTAGGCTGCCCGGGATAAGCTTATCAACCTCTTCCGTTTTTCATATTTGTAACTTACACGATTGCGTTTTCACTGGCCATTGGTGTACTAAAAGGAGATAACGACGTAATTGCAATACTTTGGCATTCATTTTTCGAAGAGTGTGTTGTCCACCATTTTGGTTATCACCACCATCCATGTATTTTCTCCACTTTCTATTAACTTGGCAGTTTGACTGCAAACAAAGTGGATTGTTGGTTTTGACTTTTTTTAACATGTCCTTCGATTAAGTTTACTTACTAGGACTACCACCCTGGACGCAAAAATAAATAGAGAATGAAAAACCTAAACTAAATATCAAAGACTCCTTACTTGCTACGTTTCTATTTTTTATCCAGCAGTATGAACCGCCGGGTTGGAACTTCGCGCCCAGCAACGGCCGCCCCGTCGATCAGACTCGCCGCACGAGGTCAAGCAATGCATCCTGTCCGCCTACGATCATGCTCTCAGGTGGCCCAGGTTGAGGACTACTATAACTCTGCAAGGTCAGTCAGACCTCTCGGGTTTTGTGCTTCCTTTTGGCAAAGATGGTCACGAGTGATGAGCTGTCCCTATTTCATGAGAGGATGTGCAAGCCACTAGTCCTCTGATGCACGCCCGGGCATGCCAATAAAACGCCGGGTGACTGGGATGTCTGTTTCTGATCTGTAACTATTGTCAGCCAGCCTCGGGGGCCAGTACTTCCGGGATTTGAACCTTGATCCAGTGGTTGAGCAAAAAGCTTATGACGCAAGATGCACAGACACTTTAGCTACCTGTTTCCTGCTCTGTGGGTTGAGGCATAAATGGGTAAATTCATACGAAAGCGACGTTTGCGGATCCATCGATATATCATCCTGAAAATGGGTGGTTCAATTTTGTGTTGGAGATCCTTGGAGTGCCAATAGCAATTTGGTGGGGTTACAATAAATTTGCTACCGCATGAAATGCCAACCGAAATGTCTGAAATTCCGAACAGAAACAGTTAAGTAGGATTGCAGCATTATAGTGCAGTCTAGTTTCCAGCTATTTTAGTCACATTAGGATGTCAACTTTTAAACGAGCTTCTTTTCATCCGTCTAGAAAAATACTTTCAGTAAAAAACGAATACTCAAGTTGCATTATTTGTTTTCGTTTTCTTTCGATGCCCGAACAAAATCACAGATCTTCTTACACTATGAGGAAGACGTCACAGAGTGTACATAAAATTTTTCAATGGAGGTGCATAATAATGCATACCTTATGAGCACTATTAATACATTGAGAGATATGATACTTGAGGAATGGACCCTTAGCAGTCTTCCAAAATGCCATTGTTAGAAACGTTCTCAATACAGAAAGATACCCTTTGTCAAATTTTACATTTCTATGAAGATGTTATCTGCTATCAAGTGAGTACCTGTAAAATATTTTCGTGCATGTTATATATATATATATATATATATATATATATATATATGAAATGGAACCGACAAAGACAAGGGAGACCTTGATGGCCATTTCTGGCTTATTAGCCGTCATCAGCCAGTCATACCCAATCCAAAGTGTGGCACACCTGGGATTTGAACCCGCGACCTTTGGTATTTGAGTCGAACGCTCTACCATTGAGCCACGGGCTCGTTGCTTTGTCGGTTGCGATCGGGAATATGATGATAGTGTGTGGCTCACATTATCAACATATGCTACACATCGCTATGCGACCGCCTGTGAGGGCTCCAGTCTGAGTTCCAGGGCACAACGGAACACAAATGTTCCTTGAGCAGATCGGTGAGCCCCACACTATCATCGTATTCCCGATCACAACCGACAAAAACAACGAGCCCGTGGCTCAATGGTAGAGCGTTTGACTCAAATACCAAAGGTCGCGGGTTCGAATCCCAGGTGTGCCACACTTGGGATTGGGTATGACTGGCTGATGATGGCTAATAAGCCAGTAATGGCCATTCCGGTCTCCCTTGGCTTTGTCTGTTCCACCTTATCATCATATTCCCCAAGTTGCTATGCAACTGGCTGCAAGGGCTCTAAAGTGAGCTCCAGGGCACAAGGGAACATCCATGTTCCTTAGCCCGATTGGTGAACACCTCACTATCATGATTCATAGTCCCGATCGCAAACCGACAAAACAACGGACTCGTGGCTCAATGGTAGAGTGTTACACTCAATGACCAAAGGTCGCGGGTTCGAATCTCGGGTAATCCACACCCGGGATTGGGTATGACTGGCTGATGACGGCCAATAAGCCAGAAATGGCCATTCCGGTCTCCCTTGTCTTTGTCGGTTCCACCTTATCATATATATATATATCGGTTAGACGATATGGCCATGCTTGAACGATTGTCATATTAAGCTAAAATTTATAGCCTTAGTCACCGTTTAAGGTAAAAGACTGTCGAAAACCCTCGCAGGTTATCACATAAAGAGGAATAGACAGTCGGGTTGGGGAACATCACTCGACTGTGCAGTAAGTCCGTGGTTAATTCGTTGAACACTTAAGGCCATGTTCAGGAATCCAAGAGTCCGTGGGTTATGAGTAGTGAATGAATGAGAAATGGTGACCTTTTCCCCCCCCCCTATTTCGAAACAAAATAAATCACTCCATATTCGCTTGTGATCCTATGAACGTTGTCAGATGAAGAACCTCACCTATCGATTAATGTGAAATTGCACAAAGGCCAAATGCCTTACTGGGCCAAGTGAAGCTGCCCATCCTTGTCACTGCTCGATAATGTTGTTACTAACTCCCATTCTGATGCTGCAGGAATGCCATATATACCCGATATTCGGCGCCTGTCTGGCGGAGCGTCAATCAGCAAATAATGGATACGGTTGCCCATGCGAAAAATTTCTCTGAGTACCTGCGCGTCTCTTCAACACAAAAGATCAGTTGCCAAAATGAACGCGTCCGTTCTTTGCAGACACAGGCCACGGCCAAGTTAAGTGAGTACCAACAATGTTTTTGTTTTTTGCGCTTAACTATTATCAAAACTATTTCTGCAGAAAGGCGTCGAGTAACAAACTGGGGGAAGACGTCGTCGCACATGCATTCCCTCAGCTGACCTTATATTCTCAAACTCTGGAAAAAAATACGCGTTAGTGTGAGCAAAATAGTCAGTCTTATATTGAACAACAGGAAAACAGGAAATGGCGAAATCCAAGAGGGGATGAGAAAAAGCGTATTGCATCACCGTAACAAAAGCCTTATTGCCTTGGAGTTTCCGCTTCGTACATCGGATCCAGAGTCCAAGCGAGGTATGCCATCGGAGCGTGTTGGAGAATTTATCGAATTCAGTCGCTATGCCACCGTATGTCTCTGGATAGGAAAGGTATGCGTAAGTCATCTAGTACCGATAATTCCTAGCAAGTGTTCGTTGTTGTCCCAGTGCTTACTTGACTAGAAAGTACGAGCGATGCATGACGGATCTTGAGCTGCCAGTTTTGGTAATTAGGAGAGTAGTACGAGGGATATTTTACTGATGTATGGCATACTGTATAGCAGTGTTCACTCGTGCTCCACCGTGTATGTAAATATCAATTCAAAGTAGACGCTTACCACTTTGTAGACCGGTCACTGATCACCGGTCGCTGATTGCCTCCAGACAGGAAAGAATATTTCTTGCAGCTTTTCACATGCAACTGCTACCTTAAATGAGGAATTTGACCTCATTGAACTTGAGGGGTGTGACTGAGTCTAGCCGAGTGGGCAAGGACTTAGGCACTTGCGTCATAACTCTTAATCACTGATTCATGTTTAGCCATTCGTCCCCGGAGTAACAGTACCTGCTATTAAACATTAGTGCATTAACGACAAAAATTCCCGAACCTTCTCGTCTCGTGTGTTGATCTTTCGACCTCGTGTGAAGTGAGTTAGCCGTTGACGGCTTCTGAAACATTCTCAGGGGTGGGAAAGCTCGCCAAAATCTGGGCTATCGGGACTGCTATCCGCGCAACTTCACAACTTGATGCTGATTTTCCTACCGCGGTGATCTTGTTGACAGAGGATAATCCTAAGGAAAATCAACTGGTTCTTGTCCTCCCCATTGCGAATTTCATCTTTGAGAAGCCAAAATTTTGGTCTGTGGGTCTGGGCCGCTGGGGTTTCCTTAACCCGCAAGTGAAATTATTCCCATTTTGGTGCTTTAAGCCTGCTCACGGATTGTCCCTCAACAAATGGGCACGCAGTAGACGCGCTGGAGCAAAACGAGAGCCAGATTAGGGCACTGCAGACGTTACTGGAGATGCGTACCCACCACAAATGCCCCACATGTGGGAGTGTGGTAGCACGCCTGGGTGCAGGCTCACGCCGCGTCAGCGACCTGTGCCTGGTCCTGTCTCCAGTCTTCTTGAACTGGTCATGACATTGGGCCAGGTGGGTGAGGGAAGAGAGTGTGCGACAGATACTTCGCAAGTCACCATCGCTGCGCCCACCCTGTTGTGAGGCACGTGTTGGACATCATCGGAAGTGACGGTCAAACTGTTAGACAACCACGTGATAGACAATGCAGCACATGTTTTTTTTTCTTTCGTGTCTGTCAGCAAAGTGATGGGTCGTGAGCCACCCACACTCATGCCGGTCCGTTAGACGGACCAAACCGAGACTCGATATGAAATTTAAGCTATTCAGGCTATGTTACTCTTTTTAATGAATAGCAAAGTTAAATATATTTGTTAATGACAAAAGCCTAAAAATCACAAGCAAACCGTCAATCGTTCCAGTTATCATCGAATGTCCCGTCGCCTGAACCATTAGGAAGCAAATACCGGTCCTGTGATTTGGAAAATTCCCTCCTTTTATTTAGAGCTTTACTTATACAACACAATTATTTGCCCTACTCCTCTGGTTTTTCCTGAAAATCCAAAATTGGTGGGAAAGGGTTGTATTTGGACAAACACATAAGATCCAAGAGTGAAAACCAACCACTCAAATGAGGAATCAAAGAAGCTCAAGGGAGTGTATCTCAAGTACCTCATGAGAGTAAGAATTATGAGTGTGTCTCAAAGGTAGAGAAGGACCAAGAACTTACAGGCGCAGAGTTACTTTAAGCATATGCATACTCAGCATATTGAATGATACTAGCAGAATATTCATATCAAAAAATCCAGTCAGAAGATAATATTGATTGTTTTGTTGAATCGTCGTAAATTCCTAGTCTATTGCAGTAGGAACAGCAAACGCCTAGACTCTCGGATGGACCGATTGGTGAGATAAAGTCATCTCTCTCTCTCAGCCGCAGAAATTTAGTGGAACACGTAATTGGGTGTTCGGGAGTGTAAATAATGTACATTCTGCGGTTCATTCGCGTTTTAGAATTTAATAAATTTTATGGATTTCTGCTAAACCAGGATATTTTGAGGGTATTATCTTATCACAGTTTTGAGCTGTGCAGAGGTCGTAATTGCCATTCAATGGACAAGGGATCGGTGGTCAAATCTGAAACCATCTTTGTAATTGTTTGCGCTGGAAGTGTTGCACAGAAAGTCGTTACCGGAGAAGACTAAAAAACCACAACCACTGAACAGAGGCCCACATTGTCTCCCTGTATGCTAACGATGTGCACTCTCGAACGAAAGCAGACCTCGTTCACTGGCAGTAAGATATAACACGTGACAAACGATACATACACCATATACATACACATACACTATACACTAGGACAGTTCGAATGTTGGTATTGACGAGGTCCAGTAGGTGCCCCACAGTAAGATAGCGCAGGGAGGGTGTCTTTTGCGTGAATTTTATTATAGGGATAACAGACTTGCGCTGCATCTACTACACTCCCTCCTCCCTCAACCACCTAGGTCCGTTGGCATACTCCAAGCCACGATTCTTACTATGTCTTCATAGATGCCAGCGCGTCAGATTTTTTTATTGGGGCCTATATGCTGAATACCTTTGGGACGATGTCTCTTAGAAATGCAATATTACGTACACACTCCAGTAGTTCTAACCATCAAAACCTTATCTTGCATAGAGTATGATACCCACTACCATGTTCTAAACTTGAAGTGGAATCCGCTGGTGGAATTGCCTAGACCCTAGAAAACTAGCTAAATAAGTAAGGTAAATAGGGGAATGCTTCAATAAAAAATTCGACTTGTTAAAAATCAGGTCTCTACAATCGGCGCTCACACAAACTCTTTTATCACTTCGCAGAGGAACGCGCCGAAGAATTGGAGCACTGGTCGAATGAAGTTAACTCGGAACGGAAGTTGCTTGAAGACGCACAAGAGAAATTAAAGGTTTTCACGAGTGTTTAGTCCCTGGCCCTTTTTATTCCAAAGTATACTTTCCTAATGTTCAAACTTTATATATATATATATATATATATATATATATATATATATATATATATCAGAAGAAGAGGCGATCACGGGAACAATAGGTTTAATATCCTGACGTTTCAAAATCAAACAAGATTCCATCGTCGGAGGTAGGTTCAGTACGGCGCCTCACAGTATTTATGGGTTCTGAACATGCTGGCTCTACAGCTATTCGTGCAGGATGCACTGCAGGGGTGGGGAGTTAGGTGCTGTCCTGCTGATCATTGATTTTTATTCTCCCTCGCCTCGCCTGGGGGCTGTGTCGGGATGGCAAGTGTCATTGACCTCGTCTGCATTGCCCGCGTTTGGTGTACCGGACCCGCATGTCTGTTTCTCGTCCCTCGTTTGAATCTGTCCGTGCACGGCTCATCGGTGGTTGCTGAGTCATTGCCGGTGTCTCCGTTCCTACCGGGTTGGAGACGCTCATCATCGGTTTTCGTGCGCAAACTAAGTTCACCTGCGTCCACGTTCATGCCTGGCCGGAGGTCTTGCTGGTTTGCGTTCTCCGCGGTTATCCCCTCGAATGTGTTGGTGCGTGGCCTAGGTTCACTCAGGCATGTGTTCTGGCTCGTTATGCGATTGCTTGCCACCGCGAACAGTCTGACTTCTTGCCTGCGATTCTGTTGATTGAGCCGCACTCGTAGGGCCTGGTAGGCCGCCGGGAGAATCGTACAACGGTTAATGGAAGAAGGTACGGTGTGCCAGGCTTCGAGCGTTTCTCTGGCTCTTTGGTCGATACCTCGGCCTAGGGATTTCGGCGTCCTGGAAAGAAAAAAATGTGTCCAGAGGCTGCACAGTGTTCCACCACCAACGAGGCTGATCCATCCTTCTTACGGCCCTTGCGTGCTCACTCATGCGGGTCTGTAGTCGCTTACCAGTCTCTCCGATATAGATCGCTTCACAGGAACCGCACTGAACACGATAGACGACGTTCGCCGTTTCGCCGCGTGACAGGGGGGCTTTGGGTCTCATTACCAGACGTCTTATTGTCACCTCAGGTTTGTGGGCGACGCCGATCCCCAGTGGTTGTAAGAGACGAGCAACAGCTTCAGATACGTTCTCGATATATGGTATTGCCCGCCACACTTTCGGTGGTTCTATCACTGGTCGTATAACTTGCCTCGGTTGTCTGCTGCGTTCTATGAAGCTACGAGGATAACCGTTGGAGATGAACATTCGTTGAAGATAATGGAGCTCAGCTGCTTTGTCGCCTTTCTCGCTCCAGTGAGTTTCCGCCCGTTTGTAAAGCGTCCGTACGCAGCTACGTTTGTGGCACAATGGGTGGTTACTTTGGTAACTGAGGACCTGACGCGTGTTGGTGGCCTTTCTATATACCGTTGTCCTTAGGCTGCCGTCGGTCTTACGGTGGACTAGGACGTCTAAGAACGCCATTTGACCGTTGGCCTCAGCCTCCATCGTGAACTGAATGTCCGGATAGATAGAGTTCAGGAGTGCGTGAAATTCGGTGACCGTTTCGCGCTTGAGAACGACGAAAGTATCGTCCACATACCGCACCCAAAAATATTGGTCTGTGTTTCCTGAACACACGTGTCTCCAACTTTTGAAGGACCGCCTCAGCAATGAAACCAGACAGCGGCGAACCCATCGGAGTCCCTTTGATCTGTTCGTAGACCGTTCCCTCAAAGGTGAAGTAGGTTTTGAGGCAGAAAGTGAGCAGCTGGATGAGGTGCGCCCGTTTAGGCTTATTGATTACCTCATCATAACGGTTCTCAAGCAAGTCATTGACAGTTTCAATTGCAAGGCTCTGAGGAATTGAGGTGAAAAGTGAGGTAACATCAAATGATACCATGACTTCGTCTGCCTTAAGGTTTAAACCACGGAGTCTTTCCAAGAAATGGGCGGCTGCACGTACCGTTGTATCAGAGTCTGGTGTAAGGCACTTCAGACGTTGGAACAGCCATTTGGCCAGATTGAATGTGGGTGTTCGACGCAGGGATATGATGGGTCGAAGTGGAGCAACATGTTTGTGTACAGAACCCATAAATACTGTGAGGCGCCGTACTGAACCTACCTCCGACGATGGAATCTTGTTTGATTTTGAAACGTCAGGATATTAAACCTATTGTTCCAGTGATCGCCTCTTCTTCTAAATTATGCCAAAAGACGCGCATTTTTGCTTCAATTAGCTATATATATATATGTATATATATATATATATATATATATATATATATATATATATATATATTGATAAAGGTGGAACCGACAAAGACAAAGGGAGACCGGAATGGCCATTTCTGGCTTATTAGCCGTCATCAGCCAGTCATACCCAATCCCAAAGTGTGGCACACCTGGGATTCGAACCCGCGACCTTTGGTATTTGAGTCGAACGCTCTACCATTGAGCCGCGGGCTCGTTGTTTTGTCGGTTGCGATCGGGAATATGATGATAGTCTGGGGCTCACCGATCTGCTTAAGGAACATGTATGTTCCGTTGTGCCCTGGAGCTCAGACTAGAGCCCTCGCAGGCGGTCGCATAGCGACGTGTAGCATATGTTGATAAGGTGGAACCGACAAAGACAAGGGAGACCGGAATGGCCATTTCTGGCTTATTAGCCGTCATCAGCCAGTCATACCCAATCCCAAGTGTGGCACACCTGGGATTCGAACCCGCGACCTTTGGTATTTGAGTCGAACGCTCTACCATTGAGCCACGGGCTCGTTGCTTTTGTCGGTTGTGATCGGGAATATGATGATGATAGTCTGGGGCTCACCGATCTGCTTAAGGAACATGTATGTTCCGTTGTGCCCTGGAGCTCAGACTAGAGTACTCACAGGCGGTCGCATAGCGACGTGTAGCATATGTTGATAGTGGAACCGACAAAGACAAAGGGGAGACCGGAATGGCCATTTCTGGCTTATTAGCCGTCATCAGCCAGTCATACCCAATCCCAAGTGTGGCACACCTGGGATTCGAACCCGCGACCTTTGGTATTTGAGTCGAACGCTCTACCATTGAGCCGCGGGCTCGTTGTTTTGTCGGTTGTGATCGGGAATATGATGATAGTCTGGGGGCTCACCGATCTGCTTAAGGAACATGTATGTTCCGTTGTGCCCTGGAGCTCAGACTAGAGCCCTCGCAGGCGGTCGCATAGCGACGTGTAGCATATGTTGATAGGTGAACCGACAAAGACAAAGGGGAGACCGGAATGGCCATTTCTGGCTTATTAGCCGTCATCAGCCAGTCATACCCAATCCCAAGTGTGGAACACCTGGGATTCGAACCCGCGACCTTTGGTATTTGAGTCGAACGCTCTACCATTGAGCCAAGGGCTCGATGCTTTTGTCGGTTGTGATCGGGAATATGATGATAGTCTGGGGGCTCACCGATCTGCTTAAGGAACATGTATGTTCCGTTGTGCCCTGGAGCTCAGACTAGAGCCCTCGCAGGCGGTCGCATAGCGACGTGTAGCATATGTTGATAATGTGGAACCGACAAAGACAAAGGGGAGACCGGAATGGCCATTTCTGGCTTATTAGCCGTCATCAGCCAGTCATACCCAATCCCAAGTGTGGCACACCTGGGATTCGAACCCGCGACCTTTGGTATTTGAGTCGAACGCTCTACCATTGAGCCGCGGGCTCGTTGCTTTTGTCGGTTGCGATCGGGAATATGATGATAGTATGGGGCTCACCGATCTGCTTAAGGAACATTTATGTTCCGTTGTGCCCTGGAACTCAGACTAGAGTACTCACAGGCAGTCGCATAGCGACGTGTAGCATATGTTGATAGTGGAACCGACAAAGACAAAGGGAGACCGGAATGGCCATTTCTGGCTTATTAGCCGTCATCAGCCAGTCATACCCAATCCCAAGTGTGGCACACCTGGGATTCGAACCCGCGACCTTTGGTATTTGAGTCGAACGCTCTACCATTGAGCCACGGGCTCGTTGCTTTTTCGGTTGCGATCGGGAATATGATGATAGTGTGTGGCTCACCGATCTGCTTAAGGAACATTTATGTTCCGTTGTGCCCTGGAACTCAGACTAGAGTACTCACAGGCAGTCGCATAGCGACGTGTAGCATATGTTGATAATGTGGAACCGACAAAGCCAAAAGGAGACCGGAATGGCCATTTCTGGCTTATTAGCCGTCATCAGCCAGTCATACCCAATCCCAAGTGTGGAACACCTGGGATTCGAACCCACGACCTTTGGTATTTGAGTCGAACGCTCTACCATTGAGCCACGGGCTCGTTGCTTTGTCGGTTGCGATCGGGAATATGATGATAGTGTGTGGCTCACCGATCTGCTTAAGGAACATTTATGTTCCGTTGTGCCCTGGAACTCAGACTAGAGTACTCACAGGCAGTCGCATAGCGACGTGTAGCATATGTTGATAATGTGGAACCGACAAAAGACAAAGGGGAGACCGGAATGGCCATTTCTGGCTTATTAGCCGTCATCAGCCAGTCATACCCAATCCCAAGTGTGGAACACCTGGGATTCGAACCCGCGACCTTTGGTATTTGAGTCGAACGCTCTACCATTGAGCCACGGGCTCGTTGCTTTTGTCGGTTGCGATCGGGAATATGATGATAGTGTGTGGCTCACCGATCTGCTTAAGGAACATTTATGTTCCGTTGTGCCCTGGAACTCAGACTAGAGTACTCACAGGCAGTCGCATAGCGACGTGTAGCATATGTTGATAATGTGGAACCGACAAAGACAAAGGGAGACCGGAATGGCCATTTCTGGCTTATTAGCCGTCATCAGCCAGTCATACCCAATCCCAAGTGTGGAACACCTGGGATTCGAACCCGCGACCTTTGGTATTTGAGTCGAACGCTCTACCATTGAGCCACGGGCTCGTTGCTTTGTCGGTTGCGATCGGGAATATGATGATAGTGTGTGGCTCACCGATCTGCTTAAGGAACATTTATGTTCCGTTGTGCCCTGGAACTCAGACTAGAGTACTCACAGGCAGTCGCATAGCGACGTGTAGCATATGTTGATAATGTGGAACCGACAAAGACAAGGGAGACCGGAATGGCCATTTTCTGGCTTATTAGCCGTCATCAGCCAGTCATACCCAATCCCAAGTGTGGAACACCTGGGATTCGAACCCGCGACCTTTGGTATTTGAGTCGAACGCTCTACCATTGAGCCACGGGCTCGTTGCTTTTGTCGGTTGCGATCGGGAATATGATGATAGTGTGTGGCTCACCGATCTGCTTAAGGAACATTTATGTTCCGTTGTGCCCTGGAACTCAGACTAGAGTACTCACAGGCAGTCGCATAGCGACGTGTAGCATATGTTGATAATGTGGAACCGACAAAGACAAGGGGAGACCGGGAATGGCCATTTCTGGCTTATTAGCCGTCATCAGCCAGTCATACCCAATCCCAAGTGTGGAACACCTGGGATTCGAACCCACGACCTTTGGTATTTGGAGTCGAACGCTCTACCATTGAGCCACGGGCTCGTTTCGCTGTCGGTTGCGATCGGGAATATGATGATAGTGTGTGGCTCACCGATCTGCTTAAGGAACATTTATGTTCCGTTGTGCCCTGGAACTCAGACTAGAGTACTCACAGGCAGTCGCATAGCGACGTGTAGCATATGTTGATAATGTGGAACCGACAAAGACAAGGGAGACCGGAATGGCCATTTCTGGCTTATTAGCCGTCATCAGCCAGTCATACCCAATCCCAAGTGTGGAACACCTGGGATTCGAACCCGCGACCTTTGGTATTTGAGTCGAACGCTCTACCATTGAGCCACGGGCTCGTTGCTTTGTCGGTTGCGATCGGGAATATGATGATAGTGTGTGGCTCACCGATCTGCTTAAGGAACATTTATGTTCCGTTGTGCCCTGGAACTCAGACTAGAGTACTCACAGGCAGTCGCATAGCGACGTGTAGCATATGTTGATAATGTGGAACCGACAAAGACAAAGGGGAGACCGGAATGGCCATTTCTGGCTTATTAGCCGTCATCAGCCAGTCATACCCAATCCCAAGTGTGGAACACCTGGGATTCGAACCCGCGACCTTTGGTATTTGAGTCGAACGCTCTACCATTGAGCCACGGGCTCGTTGCTTTGTCGGTTGCGATCGGGAATATGATGATAGTGTGTGGCTCACCGATCTGCTTAAGGAACATTTATGTTCCGTTGTGCCCTGGAACTCAGACTAGAGTACTCACAGGCAGTCGCATAGCGACGTGTAGCATATGTTGATAATGTGGAACCGACAAAGACAAGGGGAGACCGGAATGGCCATTTCTGGCTTATTAGCCGTCATCAGCCAGTCATACCCAATCCCAAGTGTGGAACACCTGGGATTCGAACCCACGACCTTTGGTATTTGAGTCGAACGCTCTACCATTGAGCCACGGGCTCGTTGCTTTGTCGGTTGCGATCGGGAATATGATGATAGTGTGTGGCTCACCGATCTGCTTAAGGAACATTTATGTTCCGTTGTGCCCTGGAACTCAGACTAGAGTACTCACAGGCAGTCGCATAGCGACGTGTAGCATATGTTGATAATGTGGAACCGACAAAGACAAGGGGAGACCGGAATGGCCATTTCTGGCTTATTAGCCGTCATCAGCCAGTCATACCCAATCCCAAGTGTGGAACACCTGGGATTCGAACCCACGACCTTTGGTATTTGAGTCGAACGCTCTACCATTGAGCCACGGGCTCGTTGCTTTGTCGGTTGCGATCGGGAATATGATGATAGTGTGTGGCTCACCGATCTGCTTAAGGAACATTTATGTTCCGTTGTGCCCTGGAACTCAGACTAGAGTACTCACAGGCAGTCGCATAGCGACGTGTAGCATATGTTGATAATGTGGAACCGACAAAGACAAGGGGAGACCGGAATGGCCATTTCTGGCTTATTAGCCGTCATCAGCCAGTCATACCCAATCCCAAGTGTGGAACACCTGGGATTCGAACCCGCGACCTTTGGTATTTGAGTCGAACGCTCTACCATTGAGCCACGGGCTCGTTGCTTTGTCGGTTGCGATCGGGAATATGATGATAGTGTGTGGCTCACCGATCTGCTTAAGGAACATTTATGTTCCGTTGTGCCCTGGAACTCAGACAAGAGTACTCACAGGCAGTCGCATAGCGACGTGTAGCATATGTTGATAATGTGGAACCGACAAAAACAAAGGGAGACCGGAATGGCCATTTCTGGCTTATTAGCCGTCATCAGCCAGTCATACCCAATCCCAAGTGTGGAACACCTGGGATTCGAACCCGCGACCTTTGGTATTTGAGTCGAACGCTCTACCATTGAGCCACGGGCTCGTTGCTTTGTCGGTTGCGATCGGGAATATGATGATAGTGTGTGGCTCACCGATCTGCTTAAGGAACATTTATGTTCCGTTGTGCCCTGGAACTCAGACTAGAGTACTCACAGGCAGTCGCATAGCGACGTGTAGCATATGTTGATAATGTGGAACCGACAAAGACAAAGGGGAGACCGGAATGGCCATTTCTGGCTTATTAGCCGTCATCAGCCAGTCATACCCAATCCCAAGTGTGGAACACCTGGGATTCGAACCCACGACCTTTGGTATTTGAGTCCAACGCTCTAACATTGAGCCACGGGCTCGTTGCTTTGTCGGTTGCGATCGGGAATATGATGATAGTGTGTGGCTCACCGATCTGCTTAAGGAACATTTATGTTCCGTTGTGCCCTGGAACTCAGACTAGAGTACTCACAGGCAGTCGCATAAGCGACGTGTAGCATATGTTGATAATGTGGAACCGACAAAGACAAGGGGAGACCGGAATGGCCATTTCTGGCTTATTAGCCGTCATCAGCCAGTCATACCCAATCCCAAGTGTGGAACACCTGGGATTCGAACCCGCGACCTTTGGTATTTGAGTCGAACGCTCTACCATTGAGCCACGGGCTCGTTGCTTTGTCGGTTGCGATCGGGAATATGATGATAGTGTGTGGCTCACCGATCTGCTTAAGGAACATTTATGTTCCGTTGTGCCCTGGAACTCAGACTAGAGTACTCACAGGCAGTCGCATAGCGACGTGTAGCATATGTTGATAATGTTGGAACCGACAAAGACAAGGGGAGACCGGAATGGCCATTTCTGGCTTATTAGCCGTCATCAGCCAGTCATACCCAATCCCAAGTGTGGAACACCTGGGATTCGAACCCACGACCTTTGGTATTTGGAGTCGAACGCTCTACCATTGAGCCACGGGCTCGTTGCTTTGTCGGTTGCGATCGGGAATATGATGATAGTGTGTGGCTCACCGATCTGCTTAAGGAACATTTATGTTCCGTTGTGCCCTGGAACTCAGACTAGAGTACTCACAGGCAGTCGCATAGCGACGTGTAGCATATGTTGATAATGTGGAACCGACAAAGACAAGGGAGACCGGAATGGCCATTTCTGGCTTATTAGCCGTCATCAGCCAGTCATACCCAATCCCAAGTGTGGAACGCCTGGGATTCGAACCCACGACCTTTGGTATTTGAGTCGAACGCTCTACCATTGAGCCACGGGCTCGTTGCTTTGTCGGTTGCGATCGGGAATATGATGATAGTGTGTGGCTCACCGATCTGCTTAAGGAACATTTATGTTCCGTTGTGCCCCTGGAACTCAGACTAGAGTACTCACAGGGCAGTCGCATAGCGACGGGTAAAGCATATGGTGATAATGTGAACCGACAAAGACAAGGGGAGACCGGAATGGCCATTTCTGGCTTATTAGCCGTCATCAGCCAGTCATACCCAATCCCAAGTGTGGAACACCTGGGATTCGAACCCGCGACCTTTGGTATTTGAGTCGAACGCTCTACCATTGAGCCACGGGCTCGTTGCTTTGTCGGTTGCGATCGGGAATATGATGATAGTGTGTGGCTCACCGATCTGCTTAAGGAACATTTATGTTCCGTTGTGCCCTGGAACTCAGACTAGAGTACTCACAGGCAGTCGCATAGCGACGTGTAGCATATGTTGATAATGTGGAACCGAAAAAAGACAAGGGAGACCGGAATGGCCATTTCTGGCTTATTAGCCGTCATCAGCCAGTCATACCCAATCCCAAGTGTGGAACACCTGGGATTCGGAACCCACGACCTTTGGTATTTGATTCGAACGCTCTACCATTGAGCCACGGGCTCGTTGCTTTGTCGGTTGCGATCGGGAATATGATGATAGTGTGTGGCTCACCGATCTTCTTAAGGAACATTTATGTTCCGTTGTGCCCTGGAACTCAGACTAGAGTACTCACAGGCGGTCGCATGGTGACGTGTAGCATATGTTGATAAAGTGAAACCGACAAAGACAAGGGAGACCGGAATGGCCATTTCTGGCTTATAAGCCGTCATCAGCCAGTCATACCCAATCCCAAGTGTGGAACACCTGGGATTCGAACCCACGACCTGTGGTATTTGAGTCAAACGCTCTACCATTGAGCAAAGGGCCCGTTTTTTTGTCGGTTTCGATCGGGAATATGATGATAGTGTACGGCTCACCGATCTGTTAAATGAAAATGTATGTTCCGTCATGCCCTGAGCTCACTTTAGAGCCCTCGCAGGCGGTCGCATAGCGACATGTAGCATATTTTGATAAGGTGAACCGACAACTATAAAGGGAACCGGTATCCTAAGAAAATTAATTAAGTTAAAGTTCTTTGGGAAAAATCTTTTTCTGCTAACTTTTCGAATCTGCTGCCCCAGTTCGACTTCAGACAAATGGGTATTTACAGAAACCAGTTAACCTTAAACCATGCATTACACAAGATTCTGTAGTTTGCTAAAGTTAGAGCCGATAGACGTCCAGAGTTTTAATTTATTCAAACGATAGTGGCTGTTTTCGCTTCCACTTGACCTTGAGGAATTAGTAATTGGCATCTTAATCGATATAGCTTAATAATGCATGCCTCGTCTGAGTGCATTGCCTCCAGAAATTCGCGGCACTTCCTTGTTGGGCAGGCGCCAACGATGTGGGTATCGTTCCATGCAAATAGGTGTCCTGTGCCCCGTGTATGTATGGATACCTGAGATATGGGGCTCGTCTCCTCACCGTTAACTGGTGCTCATGTAAACGGGTGAATAGAGATTTCCCGGTTTGGCCCCAATAGACCGCATCACAACTGGTACACGGTATTTTGTAGACGACTTACTTTTCTGTTGAAATAGCCAACCCTTTCCTTAGGGTGTACAAACTGGGTGCGCTAAGTTGTTGTAGGTTTGTGCGCTATATGTATAGGGTGTTTTTTGAGCTGTCTTTCGACGAACTCAGATAGATTCTTTACATACGGTAGGGTTCACCAGTTTGGTGCTTTCGACGCCTGGGAGATCTTGTATGTTATCGTACATAGGAAGACACTAGATATCTCAGTCTATTGTAAAGATACATACTCCGAGGTCATTTTACCTTTTGAGGTTAGCCATCTCATGTCTCACAAACGCAGCTCTGTTAACAGCTTACTAAGTCGAGCAAAAGCTCACTGTTTCGATGAAGAAACATATAGAACAGAAATAAAATACCTTTTCAAATTAATTTCCAAAAAGGGATATCCGCCTGACTTTGTCCGTCAATGCATGCGACGGCAACAGTTCAAAGAAAAGGGTATTTACAGAGCTACGACCTCTCAGGCGTCAAAACCAACAAATTGGTGAACCCTCCCGTATGTAAAGAATCTATCTCAGTTCGTCAAAAGACAGCTCAAAAAACACCCTATACATATAGCGCACAAACCTACAACAACTTTGCGCACCCAGTTTGTACACCCTAAGGAGAGGGTTGGCTATTTCAACAGAAAAGAAGTCATCTACAAAATACCGTGTACCAGTTGTGGTGCAGTCTATTGGAGCCCAACTGGGAAATCTCTATCCACCCGTTTACATGAGCATCAGTTAACGGTGAGGAGACGAGCCCCATATCTCAGGCAGCCATATATATATGGGACACAGGACACCTATTTGCATGGAACGATACCCTCATCGTTGGCGCCTGCCCAACAAGGAAGTGCCGCGAATTTCTGGAGGCAATGCACTCAGACGAGGCATGCATTATTAAGCATATCGATTAAGATGCCAATTACTAATTCCTCAAGGTCAAGTGGAAGCGAAAACAGCCACTATCGTTTGGATAAATTAAAACTCTGTACGTCTATCGGCTCTAACTTTAGTCAACCACAGAATCTTGTGTTAGGCATGGTTTAAGGTTAACTGGTTTCTGTACATACCCATTTGTCTGAGGACGAACTGGGGCACCGGATTCAAAAATTTACAGAATAAATGTATTTTTTGTGACCCTGTGCCTTTGAAATTCCCTTAGTAATTGTGATTTGATTTTCAATCATTCGGTATGCATGTATTCAAATGACCTTTTTGGCACCTCCTGCATAGTCTAGTTGAAGGTGCTTTTTATAAGATAAGCTCTAGCCAAGTAAATACATTGACCTACGAATTACATTTTAAAAGGTAGCATCCATACCTTTGTGTGAAACGTAGGTATAGGTTTGGTTTCGGAAAAAACCTCGGACATGGAAATATGGGCCGCCATGTACTACAGGTGAGCTTGCGCTAAATTTCAGGGGGGCACCTAGTCCTGAGACCTAACGGTAACCATAAAAGTAACCGTAACCTTTCTGCGCCCAATCGTGATCCAAATTCTCCTAACTTTAACACTCAACCTAAACCTCAGAAGTTTGGTTCAAAGTTCTCTGCAATATTGAGGAGGTTAATATTTGCCTGGACAGTCCGGAAGGAAAGCGACATAAATCTTTCCTTGGGCCATTATCTTATTGAAATTAAGAGTCAGTATAGACAATCGTCAACTCACGAACAAGTTATGTTATAGATGGCCGTTTGGAACTCTTAATGTCAGCCGGTCCTTTTTCAACGTCATTTCACTTGACATGATATTGTATTCAGGTTTAAATCCGTAATTAAGCATGTTACTGATCAATATCGCCTTGAGTTCTTATTCTAATACTTATTAAGAAGACAGTAATACATACATGCTTTTCGTCCGTATGTTTGAAAGTTCTTAAGGAGGGAGTCTCCAATCTAAGTTTTTATTTTAATGTCGCCATGTGGTTTGTGAAGTCGATTACATGTCATCTGATGAAATGTGCCTCGACTTATTAAGCATCTCCAATCACTTTGAAATTGTCACAAATGTATTGGCCAAAGTTCCAAATTAAAGAAGAATGACTTTAAATAAAATAAACACAAATAAACCCACGAAACTTGATGACGAGATCCTTCCAGGACATCCAAAACACGACGCGATTTGCGTATTCACCTAACTCGTTCCAGATCGTGTCTGGTTTTCATGCAGAATATGTTTTAGATAAATTTGCCGTGCAAAAAGATAGAAAATCAAGGTTATAATGGCTTAAAGCGCAAAATTCCCTAGAATAAAATATTTTCAACCTTGTTCTACTTATGCTATTCGATTTACTCAGTAATTTTCAACGATGGGCTTTACCTACGCTTTAAATTGGTCTTAATTCGCTCAAAATGTTTTTTTACCTTTTTTAGGATCTTCCTGTTTTTGAAGAAAAGTTCTTATGCCTTAGAAACCTTATATTGCTTTTAATATTTATTTTGCAGTAGGTGACCTATCTCAGGAAGTAGTAGTCGAAATTCTGTAATGTTATTTCATTTAGAAAGGATCACATAGATGAGGTTTTATTATTGTCAATGCTGCAACAACCACACTCAATTCAAAATGATTTTCAAGCCCTACGCATTTACCTTTGATTTTCGATGCCCTGATAAATTCACACATATTTTATAGTAAAAAATGTCCACCACTTTACTTTCTTGAACACATTTTATATTAAATTACGTTCTCTTCGAAGTGTATACTGGAAGACTTCTAGTTTTAAAGAAGTTTTGTAATTTGGGGATTTTGAATACCGTGAACTTTCAATTAGATTATCATCATATCTGACAGTTTAGTATCGCTCCCTGTGAAGTATACAACTTTGTCGATATTTATTGCAAAATTTTAAGCACGTTTTTCGATATCGTCTTTTTGTCACCTGCAACAATCACACACATTGTAAATGACTGCATACGAAATATTATTTTTCCTTTCATTTTCAGGGGCCCTATAAATTCAAAGAGAATGCCTAAAAAGTAGTCATAAGGTACACTTGTTTATAATTCCAGTAGAGGAAATGCGTATTCTATTAAAAGCGTCCGTCGTAGGTTCACAACAGTTTTACTTCGAGTTCCGAATTCTTTCGAATAGGGCCTGCTATTCCACTGGCATTTGGGGTTCCAATACAACATATCCTACACTTTCAGTCTATCTATTCCTTCATACTGGTAAGAAAGCAAAGTTATACGGTAAATAAGGAGTCTGTTATATGTTTCTTAGGTATGACTATTAAATTGGGATGTAGATGCTCTAGGAACAGGTATTTCGCGTTCTCTAAAACAGCCACATTTAAAAACTTTAAAACCAGAAGATATTGTTTATTGGAGTAAAAATCACGAGGAAGTCAACCTCTAAAAGACTGATCTGACGTTTTGCACTTACACTCAAGCAAATCTCCACCACAAAAAAAACAAAATATTTCAGCTTTTACATGGAACCTACTAACTATCTAGATTCGGGCATCCGTCATTGTTCCCTTACTAACGGCTGACCCTCTAGACTGAGGGAGATCCATTTGCAAGGTAACTCAGTTTACGGCACAACGCAGGGTCTTGATTATCTTGCGAACTGGTTGTGCCAGCTGACTAAACTTTTATACGTCACTAGACAACAGGAGTGTTTTTCGGCTAGATGAATGACCTGTAACGTTTTGCAGCCTGATAAACGTTGGCAAACGAATACCTGCTTTTAAGCTTTTTACTTTTTTTCAGAAATTAATTTGTTACTTGGCGCAGACCAGTCTTTTCAAGGGTCTATAGGTACAGACCGAAATTTGATATGAATATTTGGGTCGAAGACCACAAAACCCATAGGGAATGCTGGGAGATCCACTGAATAGCCGAACCCCTCGCAGCTGGGTCATGCAGTGGCCGAATGTCGGCAAAATCTGGGTCTAGGCTTTTAGCTAGTACCTATGCTGCTAACTTCTGCTGTCATTTTTTCCCATGGTTCGGTAAAACATCTGATGAACTCTGCATTACTTGCTCTTTATTTTTACCATAGGAAATTTTAAAAGAATCAATTTCTTTCCCATTTATTGGAGTTTTCTCATGGTCCTGCCAGAAAACAAATGGTCCCACGGTTTTGGAGGCAGTTCACCTATTCTAACCTCTCTTGAGTTATAGATGCATCTCGTCTGCCTGGAAACCGCTCTGTCTCAGATAAAGCTACCGCTGAAGATATCAAACCTCTGTTTGCTATATCGGGAAGCACGACTAGGAGTGGATCAGGTTAAGGATGCAGTGGAACGTGCATTGACCAAGGTTTGGACCCTATTTGTCTCCAAACTGTCTATGCTTGATTGTGCCCTGAATCTACCATATTTTCCGAAATCTTACAAGTGTTTTAATATTTTTTCACTATGACTATTTTTGCCCTAGGAAGTGGCAGATATCATACATTGGGAAAAAGAGTTGAAGAACTCAATCAGGAAAACCTCCATCCAGATGCGGTTAGTAAAAAAAATCATTTTCCTTCACAAGTTGCCGTTAAAGGCAATTAATGACTTTTCAGCCCAAATGTAATCTTTAATATAGGCTATTAAAAATGCTACTTTAATTGCTATTTTCGTTGCTCTTATGTGATCTAGTAGCAAGGATGGCAGCGGTCATTGTCAATCCATTATTTAACTGAAGTGTTTTCGTCAACTTTTCACGTCAAATACGTAAATCTTGAGGGTTTTTTATTCCTGGACTAAAATGACTACTTGAAACTAATTTGGCTTGGTGTTGTGATTTGATTCGAGAACACACGGGTTTTTCATGAAATTTTTTTCTATTTAACACCCTTTGGCAGTATTTCAGTATAGTTTAGTATATTTAAGGCTAAGGGGCGTTTCCTACAAAGGCCCTACCAAAAACCCACACACCAATTTCAAATAAAACCAAATGTGTTACTGAAATCATTTAAGTAACCTTTACACTTGCCAAAATATGTTTGTACTTAGTAAACCAACAAAAATTTCCGTTTTATACTAGATGCTAACTAAAGACTGCCTCAGGAACCTGACAGACGTTTTACTATCTTCCCTGCAAAAATACGTCTGCTAAAACAGTGGAGGAGTACCAGGCAATTTAAGAGAATTCGTTTATGTATTTTGAAGATCTTTCCGCCAACATTCGTTCGGAATGAATCGCTAGACGCTCTGTTTAGGTACGCACGTAATTCAAACAGGGGAATATCTTAATGTTGTCGACCTGAATATATTCAGGCAATCCATCCACCCGAGCAGTAGCAGCAGCTGTTGAAGTTTAACTTTTAACCCATAATGCCCGGACACGCTAATCCTCTAAGGCCTTCCAGCGGACGCGCGTTAATAAGTCAAATTTGCAGGTGCTATCAAACATCTCTTACTAAAACGAGCATAATTATTAAGGCACAGACCCTTACTTGGGCTTCTGTGAGGATTTTTAAACCGTAGTGTTTCGATTTGCACAACTCATGGGATGTCTTCTGCGTACGTTGCCGACTAGTGGGGGCTACTAACGGACCATGTTATACTGAACGCGGTGACTGATTAGCATTCAATCCTTTCCATGAATACCTCAGACTTATAATAGCACATAGTTGCTCACTGGAGGTCATATCAATAAGTGGAAGTCGCACCATTACCCCCACTTTCAACAATCTATATGTTTCACCACTTGACAACCTGCGAAACCATTTATTTCATAACCCCTTATAGTTAAAGTGCGTCTCAGTTCCAGTATTTTATGGAAACGTTGCGCATCTTCAAAATTGTTTCCTCCTGTCCTATTTTTATTGTTTTGTCGAGGAGAGGCAGATTTATGCCGAGCACATGATGTACGTATGGCAGAATGCCAGTCAAAAACCAGTGGATAATTTGAACTTTTCCATTGCGCTAAATTTTGAGAACGTTACCTATTCTCGTGTCCTAACCCTTTTCAAACATTTATCATTGCTCGAATCGTAACGCTAATTCTACGTCAACTCTTAACTCTAAGTTCGCAGGCCACTTGTATAACGGAGCTTTCCCATTCCCCTGACCTACCGTGGTCCACACAAACGATCCTCACCCCAAAGTCATACTAAGAAGAAGAATCTAAAATGGCCCGGCTACCTACATCAAGGTGTACGTTATCTCGGCACAAGGAAACCTTTCAACTTACAGCCCTTAGGTTTGAGTGACTGGTTAAATGCACATCAGCAGGAGAAGCAGACGGATTCGAGCCGGATAGAGCTGGGATTTGGGCAGTGATTTGCCAAGTGTGTGGCGGCCATTTTAGGCCTGCCAGGGAATAGAAAGCTTCACTTGCTGTCTAGGCACACATTTGGCTAACCACTTCCCTTACACTACCAGAGCCGAGAATCAAGTACAGCAGTGGCCGAAAGCGAACGAAAAGCGCCAATTACACCGAAACCCTCGAAAAATTCGCCAGTATTTTTACATTTGGCTTCGAAGAAAAGACATCATTCAGGTCGGCTTGAAATTTTGCCGAATGGAAGATAGCAGACTGTATTTTATCAATACCGTCATTTAGAAATGGAGAAAGTTGGAGAACCAGAAGATTCGGTTCGCTGCGAGGAGTAAAAATACCTACCTAATGATGATGATGATGATGATGATGATGATGATGATAATGATGATGATGATGATGATGATGATGATGATGATGATGATGATGATGATGATGATGATGATGATGATGATGATGATGATGATGATGATGATGATGATGATGATTTCAATGTGTCCATCCTCTGCAGAATTATCAATGTTTCGTTATTTTTTATGAGTACTCATTTTGAAGATACTTGATAACTAGCGGAGGTTTGAGCGACAACCAGTTTCATCTATAAACCACGAAACTTGACCAAAATTAAATTTTTTTTATTGGTTGAGGACTGGTACAATCCCCTTCCTAAGTCCGGCCTGATATAGTCTATACATATTATATATTCAACTAGCACAGAGCACATTTAAAGTTTCTATTTACCTCTTCGAACAATGCACAAAGTTGCATTGCTACAGAGGAATATATGCCTTCTGCAAAAATGTAACCTAAAATAGTAATCCATTTATGCTGCCGTTTGTCGGTATCGCACTTTTTTAGGTCCGCGTAACTAAATGTTCGGTAGGTAGGACACAGGAAGGAGAAACTCCCCTTGAGTTTAATTTCAGGAAGATTGGCTTTATTTTTAAGGGAAGAGCTAATGTTAAGCGGGCGTTAGGTTCTGAGTTACGGTTAAAGTTTGGGTTAAGATTTATGTTAGGGTTTGGATTACAACGCGAGTCCTTATCCCTTCCTGGAATTAAGCACGAAACCAAATGTAACACTGGGAGGTTCCTATTTCTGTATTTGTCTGTTAAGTCTAACGAACACGGGTTTTTTCCTACTGTTTTCAAATATAAAATGTGATCTTCACCTCCAGCAGTGTCATTGGTAACTGAGAAACCTATTAATAGCAGCCTGAATTTAATTTCGGAAAAGTACCTAACGTACAGTTTTGAAACCTTGAAAATTCGTTACAACGATGAGCTTAATGAATGACGTAAACTGAAATAGGGTGAACTTTCAAGCTGAGATGCCATCTTTGTGCACTCTTTCTAGGTAGTAGGATTACTCGTTAATAAGTAAACAAATTATTGACTTCATAGAAAGTACGTCGATAAAGGATCACTGTTAACAAACGTTTTCCAAACAGGCTAGTCACATTTCTGGTCTTCAAAATACCTTAAAGGGACGTACTTCTGGATAAGGGAACAAGTCTAATCTGTCTAGAATCAAATAAACTCACAACTTCTGTTGGAAGTATTCAGACCTAAGGACTTGAGATTCGCCCAAATAGAGTGGACTGAGTCGTTTTGGTAGCCTGAAGATTTGACAGTGGAAGTGTGACTCATAACGGCAGAAAGGATGCACAGTTTGGATAAGTCATTCGGATTTGGTTTTTTTGCTGCAAACCAATTTGCTGAGTGCTTGTTGTTTATGCAATACAAAGATTAACAGATAATTTGACTTTTCGCATAACAGGCTTATTTTTAAAATGTAATCGGAAGTCGGCAACTTTCGCAAGTTCGGTTATTCTTACGCATATAGGTGGCATAAGAACCACTGATACTAAAGCGGCTGTTCCTTATCAGACAGAGTGAAGAGTTCCCCATCCGCCAAAGTCAAACTATGTACAACAGCTCATATTTGTTTATCTTCCTCATTGCAAAGGTTGAACAATCACACTATACGCGGGTTGCAGAACGACATTGTTTGCAAACAGACCGCCCACGCCATCGACATCCGGGCTCAAAATCTGTCCAGCTTTTCCACAGAGATCTGCAGATATCCCGGAGTAAATATTCTGGACAATACGTGAGTCTGTGGTTGTTTTAAAATCCTTATCTGGCCATAATGATGTATTATTGCTTAGTTAACCCATAACGGTTTGAAAATTCCTGCATTTCTAGCATGAAATCTCGGGGCGAAGCCGAAACAAAATGACATTCGATGTGACTTCATTTATGATTTTGCGGACCGCCCGTATTCTGAATAGTTGTATCCTTCTATAGAGGGCGACTTCTAATCTATGAAACTTTATAAAAAAATTAAAGTGGCCATATTCAGCTAAAATACCTTATTGCGATAAATTCCACATGTTGTTTGTTTGTTCAATTTAGATATTGTTTGGTGCTGTTAGCTTTGAGAACAAAGACAAACGAAGATATTGAGGATATGACCTTTAAACAAAACGAGATAAATAATTATGCCCTATAGCTGAGGTTATTTTTCTTGAAAGTGATTCGACCTCAATCGCTGGACATGAATTCAGCAACAAAAAAGTGTCTGTTAAATGTGTTTGAAATTTACTTTGCTACTTAGTTTACCTAGGTAGTGTGAAATGATTATTTCTTATTGGCGCACATATCATCACCTATAATAGAGCAACTGGTCGCTACAGTAAGAAATTAGGTTTGAAATTGGAGCCATATTTCGGTTTAGGACTGGAGGTATGGCTAGCTTTAAGGTTATGGTTGGGATTATGACCCATTCCGGTCCGCGGTTAGTTCGGAACCCCAACTTTGGCTCCATCTTTTGTTAATTATTCGGGACCACAGTACTCGTCCTCAGCCGCTTTCTGATTGGTCCTCTGGAAATAAATGTACCTAAATAGGCCTCGTTACCACAAAAAGACTAATACGAGAAGATACGGATGCTGTCCTAGTGTGGGAGTTTCCTAGAATTTCATTGGTGCCTCATTTTGCGTACGTGCATTGGAAGGCTGGTTTTCGCAGCCAATGACAGTCACCTACTGCCCACGGGGATAGTTGGCCGCCTCTATTGATCTCTCTTCTAAGGTGCAGTGCAGCTTTTTTAGGGATCGATGTGCTCAGACAAATAAAAGGCGCTTACACTATCATTTCAGGATCGCACATGTCTATCATTTTCCATTAGCCATTTTACTTTTTCCCACCCATACAACTTAGATTTCCGCCAAATGTCCATTAATTGTGACCTAACAGTCCTTTTTTTAAAGAGGTTACACTAGATTAACCTGAGTATCTTTTACCAAAATTGATTTAATATAGCCGAAATCC
Source organism: Schistocephalus solidus (assembly GCA_017591395.1). Classification (NCBI taxonomy): domain Eukaryota; kingdom Metazoa; phylum Platyhelminthes; class Cestoda; order Diphyllobothriidea; family Diphyllobothriidae; genus Schistocephalus; species Schistocephalus solidus. Next base: position 43,096 of record WEDG01008016.1, read on the forward strand.
ACTTTAAGCATGTACTCGAAAATGATTTCTGGGAAATACTCCATACTCTTTACCGGCGTAGATGTTTTATCTAGGCTGAACGTTAACAATGGGCTACTGGAGTATTCTCGTTAAAGCATGTTTACATCTGTTTCTAGTAAGATTTAGCTCTTAGGGATTTAGTTTCCTAAGGAAGTGAGACGGAGTGAAAAACACTCATCATATCGCATCGAATTTTACTGATAACATCCTCTACTGATTGCGCTTCACATCTTCATTTCAGAGTCTGTGATTCCACGGCATGGGGCCAGCACACACAGCATCTCCTTGGGCAAGCACGGAAGAGACAACAGGAATCAGAGAAAGACTGTGCAAACGTCCACATTCTCCTCAACGGTGCCAGCACAGCAATTCACACTAATTTTATAAGCGTCAATAGTCAGCTAAGACTGAATGTGGAGAATCTCATCGAGACTAGAAACCGACTGCGAAGGGCCGTTAGAGCAGTTGAGTTTTATTTATTGTCCACCTGTATGACTGGGAAATTATTTATATGTCGAAATTTTGTTGAATCACAAATGTCTCCTAGGTAACAAATTCGATGCTTGTGTAAAATAACCAACTAGCTCAGTCTGCAAGGCAGATTATGACATTTCGCGGAATTCACGATGCCTAGAAAAGGTTCGTGTTCTTTGTGTATTAGAGTTGGCATTAGAGTTGGACTTGCGCTAAGTTCCAAGAAAGGTAACTATCCTCGTGTTCTTCCCTAAAACTAACCCTTGCCTTAACATACTGCTACCTCAACGCTAATGGCCTTAGGATTTATTGAAAACCACTTATATTACGTGGGTTTCTATTTCCGTGTCCTACTATATTAATTACGTATACTATCAGCTCTCTGACCTTGGCCATTAGTAAATGGGGCCTTTTCGCCCTTTGAATCCACATGAAAGTCGTATAACATCACTTAAGAGCTTGAATATAATTTCAAACGAGTGACATTTAAGGAGAAGTCTCAAGGTCATAAAATGTCTAGAAAATTGCTGGTGGCCTGATAGAAACTGGTACATACGTTCCCGGTGTCATGGGCAAGATAAGCGGTCTTTGGAGCCGAGGGTATCATGCAGATATACCTCCATCCTCTGTGGTGGTGGTGGTGGTGGTGGTGGTGGTGGTGGTGCTGGTGGTGGTGCAAATGCGGACCAAGTTCAACTGCGGCTTGTGCAATAACTCTTTCACGATTTAAGTGGGATTCAGAGGTGGAGAGTCGGAGACGGTGCAGATGGTCGCTGTGGTTCAGGCGCCCTAGGCCTCACCGGACGTGATGCGTCTGTTGGGGTGTGCTTCATTGTAGAGGCGGAGGTTGAAATATAGGGCGAGTCCCTATTACCATTCAAGAAGGTGGTGGTGGCGGCGATGGCGGCAACATTTGCTCGAAGGCAAATATGTGCCCTAGTGATTGGCGGTATTCCGCCATTACAGGCAATGGGTCCGTCTCTGGTTGGTCAGCTCCTACATTCGTTCGGCTGCCTATCGATCTCGGATGAAAGGCGCTTTTGGTATGAGTATCGTATGTGCGCCCACCTGCCCTGACAGGACAAGGGAGGACAAACACCCCCCTCCCACTCCGGGCACCTATTCCTGCATCCTAAGTGTAACACTCATCTTATCCCCAGTCTCAAGTTTAGCCCTGCTGTTCGCCCTAACCCCCACCCTTTGTCCCTAACCCTAAACGTAACTCGCAATCTCAAACCTTACATTAACCCTAACCCACACCAAAACCCTTAGTTCCCTGAAGTACGGAGGCGTTCCATTGCCCGTGTTATACTGCGGGGGGAAGGAGCAAATAAGCTCGTCTTATCGCCGGGGACGAGGGCGATAAGTCATTGTGTTTTGCTTCAATCACCAGAAATCAGTACTGGATGATCCCACCTTGTGCCGCGAACAGTGGACCTGGTAGTTCAGCTACGATAGTTTTCTCCCTGTAATGACTCCCTGGAAGTCATGATTTCGCTGTCGGACAGTTGTCTCAGGAAGCTTTAAGTAGACAATTACGGCCTTGGAAACGTTGCTAATGCATGTTACCGATTGTCAGACGCTAGGCCTGATAACTACCAGCAACTGACCTTCAGTAGAGAAAATGAGGGGAGTATTCGGAGGACACCGCATTTGGAACTCGTAACGGCACAAATGTCAACGTTATAAATAAACTACTAGAAGGGTAACGTCAGACCAACAGTTTGTTCTCACCCGTTAGTCTTAATTAATCCCTGCTCTAGTTAAGTTATACGTAAGAAAATTCAGATTGTTTTGTTCACTTTTGACGGGAAGGAAGGAGCCCCTATCACTTTTCGGCAGACACCCTGGCAACAACGAAAAATAACCGTCGCCGACGCACCGGAATGAGATATTTCTTGAGAGCCGGCACCTAAACGTTTCCATATCATAGTAACTTTAATAGTTGATGCAAGTGGGAGTAGAGGGACTGGTCGCGAATGACCAAATACAAACATCAACAAGAAGAAGGAATTACAAGTTTAAAGTTGCGTCTCTGTTGACAGGACCCGAGCACACCTTCAGGTTCGATGAGGCCCAAGGTGAATGGTGAAATCGTGGTCGTCAATGTCTCCGACCCGACTGTGACCCAATGCTTTTCGCGTCAATCACAAGCGTCCAGGAGTTAGATGGGATCTGACAAATTAAAGTGCGCGGCGGTGTAACAACTTAATGCTGTACGCTCCTGTGAATCAGCTATGGGTTACTGTTGACATCCGGATAATGTGTTCAAGCGCGAATCTTAAATGCTACACGAAGACAGTCCGGCTATCAGGAATTATATTCAACTACATACTGAATTTCTAATTTTCCCGTGTATGCGGTGCTTTCGAAACCCAGCGACTTCTCTGAGAACTCAGACAGGGTCTTTGCGCGTCTTTATTATATTCATTAAATGATCGCTGCAATAAATTCGGAAGTAAAAGTGGCAAGACACGAGTATAGGAACCCCTGTTCCAGGGGCCTTATTTGACGGCACCCAAGCAGTGCCAAATCAATAAACCTATTTTATGCTAATTTCGAGGGAGACTAGGATTGTTGGTAAGATGAGGGTTATGGCTAATGTTTGTGTTAGGATTAAGGTTAACTTCAGCGTTAATTCTAGAGTAAGGGGGAGGAAAATAGAATAAAAAGAAGAGAAAAATGGAGAGTAGGTGAAGTTCTCTGGTGTTAGATCAGGAACGCTGACAAGGCTAGCATCATTCTAAAGTAACCACTGATAATTTTAATTTTGTAAGAACTCTTAACTGCCAGGCTTACCCTAAGATTGTCCCGTCTCAACTTGAATAAATAACGGAGCAAACTGTGAAAATACGAAATCCACAAAACCCGAAAATATCTTCTGGAAACTATACCCGAATCGTGGGACTACCGGTACCGTCCAGGTGCTCCATATTATTGAGCTATCACGACAACACCTGCCAGTTGTGCAAATTTTAGTAAATATTTCCTGCTTTTGGGATTGACAGGTGCCCAGCTGTGAAAGTGGTCTTTTTAATATACAAGATGAAACACCTCTGCCTCTAGCCTAGCCAGAAGAATTTAATATGTTTCTTCGATCTAGCGTAAGAACTATAAACTGAAAAAAAAATTTTTTGTGATTTTTATCTTTGTATGGTGAGCTCAGCCTATTTTTTCAACGTAGTTCTCGTTTTTCATGAAAAAATGAGCAAAAGAGTAGAGCGGCCGAATTTTTTTGGAGTTAATCCTCCGCCTACGAGATTGAATTTGCAGAGAGATTGTGGATTTTCCATATGACATTAGATGCAATAGAGTTTATAATCGTACGTAGCAAGAAAACTCACCAAATTCCTCTGATATCTTCCCTATATTACGTGGTCTTACTGATACTGTACGAAAGATGGGATTTTTTGCTTCTTAATTTTCACTTTTTATATCAAAGAAATTATGTGGATTACTCGCTTTGCCTAAAATGGTTTCGACTGGTTCTTAAAATTTTCTATTCGGTGCGTGATGAAACGATGTGATGGGATAAAATTCGCGTGGAATAATGCGATTTTCAGCTTGAATCCACAGTTATGCCACGAAACATTGGCTGAACATTTCGCGCTTCAGGTAACTGCAAAGAAATTTATGTGGCAGCCCTTCTCCGCTGCGAGAGAAATCGACAGTTTGATTTTCGCGACCGATAATATCCACCGTCTGCTTAAGGAACATGTATGTTCCGTTGTGCCCTGGAGCTCATATTCCCGATCACAACCGACAAAACAACGAGCCCGTGGCTCAATGGTAGAGCGTTCGACTCAAATACCAAAGGTCGCGGGTTCGAATCCCAGGTGTTCCACACTTGGGATTGGGTATGACTGGCTGATGACGGCTAGTTAAGCCAGAAATGGCCATTCCGGTCTCCCTTGTCTTTGCCGGTTCCACCTTATCACCTTATCTACGCTGCGAGAGAAATCGACAGTTTGATTGTCGCGACCGATAATATCCACCGTGTGCCCCCTAGAAAGGTTGTCGCGGGGATGGTGACTTGCGCGTGGATGGTATAATTGCGCAACAACTACCGCATGCTCTTCTTCCTTCCCCACCTGGGCTGGGTGGCATAACGTAGTCACGAGGACCAGAGAATAGATAGTGCAGTGGCTGACAAAGCTTAACAATCCGTCTACCTGTGTCACATGCAAAATGTTGTCCCCAGCATGAACCAGATTTTCAAATAAAGGAGAAGCTCTGACCTCTCTGTTCTTAGGGTATTCTAAAAGTCACATTCAGGATTCTCAGTCCTCCATTAAGTCAGCCTACAGTGCTGATCAAGAGAACCGAGTTACCTCGTTATTTGGCCGCCTTTCAAGCCCGGACCTTAAGCGCATCAAATAGTTACAGGATAATGGAACTATATGGGGTGACTTTTGAAGTCCCTGAGAAATAGAGTCATAAAAGGTTTCTGCCGTACGAAAGACTTGGACAAGAAATTGGCTTTACGATGTATCGCTTTTCATTTATGAGATGTTCCATTTCAAACGTCTATAATAATATGTATAGGAAACCTAGAAGAAGGCTTATCATGTATATATATATATATATATATATATATATATATATATATATATATATATATATATGATAGTGTGCGGCTCACCGATCTGCTTAAGGAACATTTATGTTCCATTGTGCCCCGGAACTCAGACTAGAGCCCTCACAGGCGGTCGCATAGCGACGTGTAGCATATGTTGATACTGTGGAACCGAAAAAGACTAGGCAGACCGCAATGGCCATTTCTGGCTTATAAGCCGTCATCAGCCAGTCATACCCAATCCCAAGTGTTGAATACCTGGGATTCAAACCCGCGACCTATTGTAATTGAGTCAAATGCTCTACCATTGAGCAACGGGCTCGTTGCTTTGTCGGTTGCGATCGGGAATATGATGATAGTGTGGGCTCACCGATTCTGCTTTAAGGAACATGTATGTTCCGTTGTGCCCTGGAGCTCAGACTAGAGCCCTCGCAGGCGGTCGCATAGCGACGTGTAGCATATGTTGATAAGGTGGAACCGACAAAGACAAGGGAGACTGAATGGCCATTTCTGGCTTATTAGCCATCATCAGCCAGTCATACCCAATCCCAAGTGTGGCACACCTGGGATTCGAACCCGCGACCTTTGGTATTTGAGTCGAACGCTCTACCATTGAGCCACGGGCTCGTGTTTTTTGTCGGTTGTGATCGGGAAAATGATGATAGTGTGGGGCTCACCGATCTGCTTAAGGAACATGTTTGTTCCGTTTTGTCCTGGAGCTCAGCCTAGAGCCCTCGCAGGCGGTCGCATAGCGACGTGTAGCATATGATGAAATTGATGAAATTGTCGGTTCAATTTTTATATATTTATATATATATATATATATATATCATATGATAATATGATATGAATTGTATATAATATGTAAATTTATATTATTTAGCATCGTTCTTAGTACGTTGGTTCTCCCCTGAGAACGGCGTAGCCTGGTTTTCTTGTCACTGCCTTACTGGAATATTAAAATTCAGGTTCAATGCCTCCTTCTTAATCTGGTCTTTATGGCTCTCCCGATCATGTTTCATTCGAACCACCCTTCAATTGTGGAACCTCAGTCAAGTTTATCAGTATGATGTCGCGTGCTCCTCGCATAGCCGGGCTGTTTACATAGGTCAGCCGGTGTTTTCGAGCCCGCCTCTAGTTATCCCGACTTCATCTTGCTCCCCGGCCAATGTGGGTGAAGAAGGAGAGCAGCTGACAGCTGGCACGTAGGTCTGTTATCACTATAAACTAATTCACGCGCAAGTCACCGTTCCAGTGTTAGGGAACAAACGGTGTAGATCATCGTTACCGATGCTCTAACCGTCGTCGAGATAGATCCGATATTCCTTGAGCACGAAGATGGTACCCGAGAAGCGCTGTGGCGTGTCAGCAACTAATTCATATATAAAGGAAACGGCAGAAGGGTATAATTTTAAAGAAACCTTTCTGGTAATATTACCAATGTCCTGTTTGTTTAAACGATATGCCCTTTGAAAATACTGATTTTTGGCTGGTTTTAAAGCTTTTTTACGTCCGAAAATATGCCTGTAAGTCAACCTTCTCCATAAAGTACAATTTTTTCTCGAACATACCGGTGTTTTATTAAAATTTTCAGTTGAACGGTGAACTGGCAAAACATCACACCACGCTCGACTCATTGAAACTGACCTTGAAAGGTAAAAGCGGTCCTCAGAAGCTGTGTGAAACCAGGCTCAACGAAAGGAACCGTCGCCAGAACATGGAAGCTTGCTATGATTCACCAATGAGCACGTGAGCAAATAAAATTTCATCCGAAATCAAAACAGGTGTTGTAAAAATGACAATATTTTGGATAAATCAACGTCTGTTTGGTTTTGGATTGCAATTTGTTTTAGGATATTCCGTGATGTTAACACCTGTAGTAGCATAAACCTTCTTTACGAGAAACCTGGCTAATATTCACGTTTATTGAGGTGTACAATACCAAGCTCATACAGGATTTGTGGTTGGATATCTATTCTGGTGGCAAGACAACGTACAGGGACCATTTTTTGCTCCAACGTACCGGTCCACAGCCATCGCAAGTGGGGCAAGTTTCACACCCTCAATACCCGTAAACTGCTACCAGTGAACCGCGGCTACGGTCTCGCAAATTTCTGCAGTAACCAATATCACCAAGGTTAAGTCAGCTTCAGAGTACGTCAGCGCCGTCTGAATGTCCAGGGCATCCCCGAGAACCACGAGGAAGCCAAAGGTGTGTCATCATCCGGTTCCGCTAGGAAACCACGGAGGGAACCATTATGTCGAAATTAGATCTTCCATCTGCTGCAAGCTGACTTGAGCTTCCTTGCGTTTGAAAGCACCTTTGCCTTGGTGGCATCAAGTCCAGAAAGAAACTAGCATTCCATTACCAATGAAAGACAACGAAAATATGGACTGGCGAGAAAATATGAAACCATTTTTGACAGGTATTATTGCTGACTATGTCTCAGGACTTTTTGGAAACATCCTCTACGTCGTCTTGGATGGGACCTCATAGCCCCATCCTCAGAGATGCCATTCAGCGTGAAATTATCACAACCGCCCATCAGCGTGTCATCCTGGTCATCCTAGAGTTGGAATGCTGCCTCAACGACGGAACGATCTTCTTTACTTTTATGAGGTGGCAGAGAACCCGTAGAGTTTATCATTACAAGTGGTAAAGAAGTCCAAAGAAGACTGAAAAAAAGTTGCATTCATGTGAAGGATGCACTAATAGGGCTGAGCTTCCAGTCCTTGGGCACGAGCATCGAGTTAACCGGGAAGAGGGTGTTCTACCAGGAACCTAGTACATTGTTCCCTACAGGGTAATGGACAAACGGGATAAAATACGTTTCGGTGAGTGCCGATGGCATACAGTTAAAAAAAACACTCGAACGGACCATACATTGTAGCATTTTTGCCATTTGCAAGGGCGCGCAAATCGCCCCAATATGACATAATTGCCCGAGAATGATCTACGGAGTGCCTGCAGAAGCCTCAAAAAATTATGCTAAGCAGAAGTTTCTAAAGGTTGGATAAATACCCTTGCAGCTAAACGTTAAGAACACCTTTGCGTCTGAGAAGGGCATAAGAAATTTGGTCATCCCGATGATGACGACTATAGGAAATGTGACGTTAGAGCAGTGACTGATTTCACTATTTCTTAACGTGAATTCTGAAATTCATTTTCGATTAGGAAAGGTTACCTAAGTATATTTGTAATTTCGATCATCGTGTGGCATAATCCCATAATATATAAGACACGTTAGGAAAGCAGCAGATGAATGATGCTCTCTTGCGGTCATCTATAAAATCCACACTCAGTAAAAATCATATACTTAAGTAGTATGCTATTGTTCCATTAATTTTCGATGCCCTTAGAAATTCAAAATATAGTTTATATGAAGCAGGTTTGAAAATATCCTTTCTTGCACGAACTGTAATGGAATAAAACCCATCCTTCAGTTTCAAATAAAGTTCATAATGATGAAAATTTTTCAGGAACCTACAACGTCCATTCAAATCGAATCGTAGGTTTCCATCTAGTAAAGTCCCTCATGAAGTGTAGAACAGAGTCCAAATCCATTGCAAAATCTTTTGAAAGCTTTATGATATCATCATAATAACATGAAGAAATGCGGTTTTCTCCCTACATGGAAAGCATACAGCATGTTGACTGAAAAACCCGAACGCAATTGCAGCAGCAGATCGGGCTGCACAGTATTCGTGAGTTATAAAGCTTTTTAAAACCTAAATATACCCTTCCATTAAAAAAATTGAGGAAGTGGTGATTGGCTACAAAATGAGTACAAGAAAGAATATTTTTGCTTACGTCTTATATAAAATATATTTGAATTTATATGGGCATCTAAAATCAATAGGAAAGAATGCATACTACTGAAGTAGTCATTTTTATCGAGTGCAGTCTTTTGCAGGCGTCCGAAAAGATACCCGCGTCCCGACGTCGTTGGAATATCTTGTGCTCATGCAAAAACCTAAATACCATCCCACCTTCCCAAAAGTAGTCCTTCCTGATCGAAATCGCATTTGAGAATTTCGTTTAACATTTCATGAGATCGGTTCCGTAGCCTCTGAGCTAGGACTAGTGTGTGGGCAGATGTCCAGCCCTCAGAAAATGCTGACTGCCTGAGAGCAGTGGTTAATCCCGAGTGCCAATTCTCGACCGCTCAAAGTTCTGCACGTGGTGACGGCCGAAACTCGTTCCAGAGTGTACAGAGCGCAATATCTACCATCAACCTCCGAAGCCACAGCAGCAGACCACAATTAATTGCCTTCCCATGCAGTGCCATTTATCCAATAGAAGATACGCAGATTTGGACTTCAACTGAAGTAGACGTGAGGCAGGAGCCTACACACAGCCTTAAATTCTGTAAACTGCATCAGTAAGCCGTCTACCACCATCCCCGTCTTTATACTTTACGACTGCTGAAAGTGTCTTTAATACTGGGGGTCTGGAGAACCGGTTTTTGCAAATGTATCTGCGTTTTCTGCAACTTACTCCAGGCTGGATGGATATCTCCTGAAATAAGGAAGTTTCGTTCTACGTAGAATTTGAGATGAAATCTAACGGTAAGATGGAACTAAAAATTATAAAATCTGTTTCTGTGCCATTTATTCATTTCTGCAGTTCGTTCTCCGTTTCCTTTTGGCTTGCAGATTGCGTCGTGAGGCCTTCGAATTGCAAAGGTTTATAGATGATCTTCAGCGGACCATCAGGGAGATGGAGATTCAGCTCACACGCCTGCTCAAGACAAGGAAATCTATGGAAGAAGAGCTGGAAATAAAAGAAAGGTCTATTCAAATTGACTACAAACAGTGCTACGGTCTGAGAAGGACATCTCCTTTGGCTGATGACTGCAAAAGTATCTTCCTACTACCCAGCCCTCTGTAGTTCTCTAGGTGCCAATTCTCTGTATTTTGCACTTCAAGCAAGAATGCACTTTAAGACTACTATTCAGAAAAAAATGTTTTTCCCTCGAATACTAATTTCAAAATGAAGTAGGATTATGCTAAATGTTGTGGAAGCAAAATACGAATTACTCCGCCAGCTCAGTGTTTCGGGTTAAGTTGGCTGATAACAGCACTGCTCTTAAACTAACTGTTCCCTCACCCATAACGGTGATTAGAGGAAATGGGAGTCGTATGCATGAGAACATTCAAAGTGGCCACAACACAAACGCTGAAGTGAGCACTTGTAGTCGCCGGTGTTTATCAGGTGTATCACACCCTCAATGCACTGCACGGTGCATTACGTATGAGAACGCCGGAGTGACCTCGCATACAATGCGTGACTGTTACTCGCGGTAAATAATGACATAGCAAAACCTCCACCTCCATATATCGTAAGTTAAGTTTTCTACTTTCATTCTGGAAGTAGGAGGCATATGTTGATAACTGTCATATAGTAGGTAATACCGTTCGTTGGTCAGTTCAAGCCTTGAAATTTTTGAGGAGAACAGATCTCGAAACCTGATGAGGAAATATAGAAAAACTTAGTAGAAATTAAATGTTTTAATTTTTCGGGGCTGAAATTAAAGCTGAGATGGCAGTAGGACAGTTTCCCGATAATGTCTAAGTACTCCCATCTAAAAAACTCACGAAAAGACGACTGTTGTTAGCGTCGAATTGAACTGCCTTTGATCAAGCAAGCCTTATGTGACTGTAAAATATGATATTTGAATGTGCAGAACCCTTTCCGTAGGCCGAGGCATGTTTACCATACGGGTGCTTTACGCGTTTGCTTATAAAAATCAGTAGAATATAAACAACCATCCTAATACAAGTTCCAGTGAGATAAGCAACCACGTGAGAAAAAAGGAAGACAATATGCAACTAGATATTAGAAGCTGCGCAAGACAAGGGGAGAGAAGTCGCAAAATCTATTCAGTTAACTTAAATAGACCGAAATCCAGGGAGGTATGACAGTTATTGTCTTGCTGTGTGTAAAGCATTCACCCGTCCTCTAAGGCCCTGACTTTCAACACTTATGCTTTTCTTAGGTTTGCAACTCCTTCTGTGTCAAACATCATAACCTAGAAACCGTCATCCCGGATTCATAGAATGCCTGCATATCCACACCGGCCTAGGAAGATGATCGGCTCATCAATAAATCTCATGGTGCTCCAGTGCCCCTAATTCAGCTAGTCGAAACCTTGAACTGCCAACTAACTCCTGTGGCACATAAAATGAAATCGCACATTCTAATTTCCGACAACGCTCTTAAAATGGCTAGCGAAGACTCCTGTTTCAATAACTTCAAAAATTATGAATATCGAAAGCTGACTGATAATATGCGTGACAGTCATCGCACCTTTCTAGAAAAACAGACAATCCAGATAACATGGATTACTTATTAGCCATTAATACCCAACCAACCCCTCTCTTGTACAGTCGCTCTTTAATCTGAAGATTTCATCCGTTTCTGGAAAGACTTATTTCGTTTCAGTAACCGTACAGCAAAATATAAAACCACTTTTTGGCTGCGTATATAATCGTCCTTGTTACACCGGCAATAAAAACCAACGCTGCTGACTCTGTGAGGTAGTCAAAGTGGCTCCTTTAGATATCAGAATAATCTTAATTGATTTTAATTTGTCAGAAAGTGAGTGATATGTTCAAATTTCCGCACCTAAGTTTCAGACGTTTGTGGATATTTGTCACTTTACACACTTGTCTCAATTAGCCAACTCAGCTACCAGGATTGATTTTATAAATGGCATCAAAACTTTATTTTTGCACGGCCATCGTGATCCTTTTACTATTAACCACACAATAACTCATTGTTTTTTTTAGCTTCCCTTTCTGCATAACAAGCTGTGAGCGTATCTACTTTGATTTGGTTCATTTCAACAAACAATTCGTAAATAGGTTTATGGGCACTCTAGAAAGGCGCAACACTTTTAATGGCAGTGCCGCACAGAAGGCCTTCTCAATTACATTCAACTTTCTACATTCAAATGCTGTTTCTTCCGCTGTTTCAGGCGTTATTAAAAAACAGACTTCAAAAGATACAAACGTAGTTTAAGAAGCCATCCATAAGCTCAATGTGGGTTTATTTAAGAATTTCTGAAATATTTGACTTGGCTTCAAAAATGAGGAACGGGATAGGTAAAGGCAGTCGTCCAAATCTATTGCCCGGATCTTCCGTCTAAGATCGTCCACTAAGTCCCACCAAGCCATTCTACTGTTGTTTAATTGCAGCAATAATTTCATTACAGAGGAGGCGGACGAAGCGAAATTCTTGAATTCGTTCTCTGCCAAACGATTTTACTTTTGAAACTGGCTCAAGACCTTTTACTATAAACGATTATGTCCCACACTTCCAAATAATTCGCACTTAAATCACTTATATCAGTTAACTAACCTAAAATGTCAATGGGTTCGCAGACTGGAAGCCGCCTTCTGTCTCCCATTCCGCCTAAATAAAAGTTCAGGACGTCCCCTCAATTCCGCCCTCACTCCTGTTGCTCATCTATACAACCTGTGGAATTCTTCCCTGATTACCCCTCGTCCAGCACTCTCCACCCCCAAATGCTCTCCCCTTCTATCTATCCCTCTCTTCTTTGATTCTAAGTACGCCTTCCTTTGGAGTAACCTTTCAAATTCTATATGGTTTAAGGAGAAGAACGTGAATTTATCTTAACAATGACTCGATTAACATTGTACCTTCTCCATCCTTTCCGAAAACCTTTCTGCGTGACACTGAGAACGAACCATCGGATGATTAAAATGCAGCTTAATGTTTAATATAAATATTGCAATGGAGCCTAGTACAGTTGATGATGTGGAAAATCTTCTGTTCAATCTTCATATGATCTTCTAGATCGAAAACCCCGATTGTCACAAGTTAAACCTAGCGTCTATAGATTAAACGAAATGGTCATGGAACGGAGTAACTCGTGTCTCTTATGTTGTGTTTTTTGACTAAATGCCTGATACGCAGTTTCTTTCGAAAATGAAGTAACTGGTGGCGCTGGTCGATTCCCCATAAGATGACCGCTGACGCCAATAAAACCCTGTACGAGGTAGAGAAACGCGGGTTTTCTCAGCATACCTTACTTAGAGCCATTCACTGGATTAACGAATGAGATATTACCAATCGCAACTCCGACTTAGAACTCAAGCTACGAATTTTAGCTGGGATTTTTAATATTCTACCTGCTGATCTCTGTTTAGTAAGAGATTAAGGGCTGTAGTAATTAAGGTATGCGAACAAAATCTACAGCGAATATCGGGAAAGATATAGATTGGAACGCGGGTAATTCTGAACATCATACTGGTAAATATGCCTGGATGATGGTTTACAGCCAATAATTTAGAAACTCCATTACACAGTTAAATTCGTATTGCATAGGTTCAACCGTCTTTTACAATGGTTAGACATAAAAAACCCTATCCTAGGTCTTATTTTATTTCCTTAATAAAACTAAAAATTTGCCGGAAATAAAGTTTTGGCTATATTTAGCCAATTTGCAAATTCAAACGATTCGATAACTATCAGTCCCTTAAGAATGGGTGAACGCGATCTGCCACATACATAAATATAAGCCAAACTTCTCGGTCATTGCGGAAGCGGTATCCTCATATTTGATTACCTAGGCGCTGCTCTTTTGTAAAACATAATTTTCCATGGGTTTTTATTCGTGTGCATATATACACTACCATTATACACATTTACAGACTTCAACAGAACAACCTAGCTGATTCTCATATCGAATACACTTTCTGCTTGTCACTGTAAAGGCATAGGTCATATCCGCAAACAAATACCAAAATTTAATGATTGTTGGGGCTTCTATATATGTGCTAAGCTTAGTACATTAAATGAATATGTCGTTAGATAAGTCGTTTGAGATTAAGTCATAGGAGACCCTAAGGGGTGTAGGGGTACTAGTTAG
>WEDG01008017.1:0-50249 GCA_017591395.1 Schistocephalus solidus
GATAATGTTTGGCTCACCGATCTGCTTAAGGAACATTTATGTTCCGTTGTGCCCTGAACTCAGACTAGAGTACTTACAGGCAGTCGCATAGCGACATGTAGCATATGTTGTTTATGAGGAACCGACAAAGACAAGGGAGACCGGAATGGCCATTTCTGGCTTATTAGCCGTCATCAGCCAGTCATACCCAATCCCAAGTGTGTAACACCTGGGATTCGAACCCGCGACCTTTGGTATTTGAGTCGAACGCTCTACCATTGAGCCACGGGCTCGTTGCTTTGTCGGTTGCGATCGGGAATATGATGATAGTGTGTGGCTCACCGATCTGCTTAAGGAACATTTATGTTCCGTTGTGCCCTGGAACTCAGACTAGAGTACTCACAGGCAGTCGCATAGCAACATGTAGCATATGTTGTTTATGTGGAACCGACAAAGACAAGGGAGACCGGAATGGCCATTTCTGGCTTATTAGCCGTCATCAGCCAGTCATACCCAATCCCAAGTGTGGAACACCTGGGATTCGAACCCGCGACCTTTGGTATTTGAGTCGAACGCTCAACCATTGAGCCACGGGCTCGTTGCTTTGTCGGTTGTAATCGGGAATATGATGATAGTGTGTGGCTCACCGATCTGCTTAAGGAACATTTATGTTCCGTTGTGCCCTGGAACTATGACTAGAGTACTCACAGGCAGTCGCATAGCGACATGTAGCATATGTTGTTAATGTATATATATATATATGACAATGGTAATGGGGCGCTATACGATCGGTTACAGCACTCACTCGTCCCGTTGTGCCTTAGGCTTACTCTCAAGCCCCGCCAGCAGCCGTAAGGCAGCTAAGTATATAGGCAGAATAACATGACCGACATCGACAAGGGAGAATGGATCGGCCATTTCTGGCTTATTAGACGTCGTCAGCCAGCCATACTCAAACCCACGCGCGTATATATATATATATATATATATATATATATATATATATATATATATATATATATATATATATATATATATGAATTACCTATAAAATCTCCATATTTTTCTTTGCGTAATGATATTAAAAACATTTTCTATTATAACCATTATCATGTTGTGGTGTAGTACCGAAATCTATTTAAACAGCACAGGCTTTCTATAGTTTGAAATGGTAGAAAAATATGAATATATTTTACCTCTTGCATGATTTAACTTAAGCTATACATGCAAAATAACATTTCAGCGTTATACGATTAATTTACCTTTTTCTGAGTTTTAAAAAAACGAAAGGATACATAGTGTACTACCCGACGCACAGAACCTAAAATGGTCTTCACGTCCGAGGCATTCGGGCTCGAACCCTGGCCACTTGCCTTCGGGCAGTGTTTACTCGTACTAAATTAGGGAATCCATAACTTTTTTAACTCTACAATGCCACCAATTGTAAATTACAGCACTTTTGTCCTTGACTCCTAAGATATGTTCAAAAATGTTGATTAGTTATCGGAGCACACCCAAAATGGCACGAAAAAATTAAAAGTCGGTTGCTCTGTTACATGGTACCCATATGTGCCGTTCCTCAGCGGGAGGCACGCGGTTCTAACTTTTACTCATTCACTGAGTCTGATGTTATCTTCAGCCAGTAACTGGTACTGAGCTGGCACTTCTTTCCTAGCTATATAAGCTTTACTGTGCTGTAGTCTTACATAAGTCTACCAATCGGAATATAATCTGTGGCAAACAAATCGGCTGTAATCCGGATTGCAACTGATCCATTATAATATGTATTAAGTATAAATAACTTTAAAAATGGTCAATATTCTGTCAAATATCTGGATGTAACAGCTATAGGGACTGGTGAATCGACTTAAATTTAGCAATATGCTTAGGGGTATTTCCAGTGTTTTTTTTAAATTTCCTTGTTAATCTGGTATTGGTGAGGGCAGCAGTGGAGTAGATTGAGGTTGCTTATTCGTATAGCATTAGTGCATTGCTTCCAAATGCAATCACTTTGGCTAGGAGGCGGTGTCTGTTCACGGATAACACTGTTCAATCTCTCAAACCTTTTGTTAAGCATTTTCAACAAATGGGCAAATTCTTGGGGCTGAAAATATTGCTTATGTTGAACATATTTGTGCGACACAGACCAAATAATTGACGTCACACATTCTTAATTAAAGACCTTCTTAAAAGCTATTTACCTCGTTTACTCTTCTGGGCAAGATAAGTAATAATTTAGCCTTTTACGTTTTAAAGAATTAACTTTGTTTACTGCTTTTCTTATGCTGTGTATTCGGCCAAAATAATATCGAAAATAGTTGAAAATTTAGACGAGGACAGTAGGTGTTTTTTTAGTTGTCCGTACTACTTTTATACCACAGTTGTTACTTCAAGCATTTTCTGTGGAAGAGACTGCCGATAAAACTGAATGAGGGTGCGTATTTAAGTCCCCAAAAGGTGATATAGCGATAATAGCCGACAGCACAATGCACCTGTGTCTAATTGGAAAAATATTAAACTTTTTAAGGCTAAACAGACTGACCTGCTACATTTAAATATCAGGCTTTTCAAAGGTCGGAAAGGGAGTGGCTGGCTAGTAATGGCTTATTAATCCAGAAATGGCTGCTCTAGTCTCTCTTGTCTTTGTTATAACCCCTTTTGTCTGAGATTAAAGTATTGCAGGTGCATAGCATGCTGCGCTCTAAATAACAGTTGAACTATCTGCTGTGGTTGTGCAAACGTAATTTGCTTCCATTTCTGCTATTTGCCAGATAAGTTTAAGATATAGCCGTTAAAATGGACTTGAACTTTTAACAAAATGGAGTGTATATGAAACAGTTTTGACGAAATTGTAACACTTTCTGTCATAAAGACTATCAAGCATTACACCATGCTGTTCACCTATTACAGGTTAAATATGTTTTTATGGGTTAAATTTAAAATATGATCCCTAACCTAGCCACTAAAATGCTTTCTTTACACGTTGCTGAATTTGCTGGAGCTACTTTTTGTTTAAAGTGGGTTCTAGCGGATCCAATCCCTAATCCCGTGTTGCTGAAACCATTATAAGAGCAATATATTTGCACAATTGAATCAGTAACACTATTAATTGTTGTTATATTGAAAAATAGGTTTCCAAAACTATTCTATAAAATGTTTTCGACAGATTTAAAAATTATGAGATAATCGTATGCTGAGAAATGTCGCTGCTTAGAACAGAAGAATGGTTAAAAACATGATGACACAAAATGGCAAAAAAATGAAGCAGTCACTCTTTAAAATTGTATGAGTAGACCTAACTGTGATAAACATGGCTAAAAATAACTTCTGGCGAAAATATCAGTTTCTGAGAATGTTTAGATATTAAGGCAGTGGAAAAATTGGGTGTTTTCTTCATTAGGTGCAAGGTTTCTTCTTCCCTACGAAATTCTAGGACATCTAAAAAAATTAAACTTAAATTTGCCAATTGAGTATCAAAATCTGAGGCTGGGACGACCCTTACACAAAAGGTTGGGCAAATTTTCTCGTCGGTTCGTTTAGTAGGTTTCAAAGCTCCACCAAATTACCTAGATAACATTTTTACCAAGTTAACAAGATAAAATTGGAGAAAGCCAAAATAAAATCGAATAAATTTAATTGCGGCATCGTGAGGGCAGAAATATTCATTAAGGCAACTCTCGCAGAAAACTTCAGAATTACCATCCAATAAGGTCTCACAGGTGACCTGTGGAGAAATTCAGCTAAGCCTATTGCGTAATCATCCTTATTTGAAAACATAAATTGTGTTGTTTTATGAAGTTTTCCTAGAAGTGAATCACTAACGTAAAGTAACTTAACTTGAAGGTTTTTGACGTATGCTGAAAGTTAAATTAATTGTTTGACCAACATCTATCAGACACTGTGAGATAACTGCGTATTATTCAGTAAACTGTCAAGAGGTTGGCTGTAGTATATACAGGTGTTATAGTTTGAACCCTATTAACAGCACAGGCAGTAGATAGAAGCTCAAGAATGTGTTTCGTCGGTATTTTGCAGCTGCTCAATACAACTGCGAGGGGACCGGGTCAGCAATGTTTCCTTCAGCATCCTCGGCATGTTTTTTGGTAGGTGGTTTAGTTTAAAAACTGCTATCTCTACTTTCAGCTGGTACCTCTGTCGTAAATAAAGTTTCAAATAATACCCAAAACAATTTAAAAATAGTTTAAGGAACAACTGAATGAAAAAAATATCATTTTAAACACGGGGCCAATATTGTAAATCACATGGGGTGTTCTGTTTCATTCTGGATCTTAAAATAAATATTGCATAGGCAATTGAAACTTATATCTGAAGTGAACTTGTTTAAGCGTGCTTAGGTTTCGATCGATCACATGTCATTGCATTTGGTTGATCATCTAAGAGAAAACCTATTGATGAGTGTTCAAAAAAAATTGTACAAAGCCAAGAGATTTACGTCAGAATTACCGTTAATTTCAAATCTGCAACTCCAACAATATTTTTTAAATTATTCTGATTTGAAAAAGGCAGTTGCCTGATTAAATGAAACATTGCGTTCGCGTGTTTGGGTTGAGTAATAAAGGCTTTTTCTATATGCAATGCTTTATCCTAAAACAGTCAACTAACGCTGCAAATGCTGTCAATAGAAGTAACCGCGAAACACAGCTAAATAACTTTTATTTGGTTACAAATCAGGGATTTATCCGAAGTCGTGTTTTTGCTATCAAACCCATGGATAGAAAACTTAGTTTAAGCTCTTACATCAAGGTGCTCGGTGACTTCTCAGGAAGGAAGTTTACAATTAATGAAGCATAAAGAGAACTCTGGGGAACCCACTGAGGAGCCGAAACCCTCATTGCTGTGTCACACAGCAGCAGAAACATCGGCGAAACACGTGTCTGGGCTTTAAGCTAGGACCTATGTCGGACGTACGGTATAACGTCTTTGCAATATAAGATGCATACTCCTTGTAGTACTTATTGTTTGTAGAATGGGCAATACATGGTTATTTCACAGTGGTTGATTGTCTTTGACCCACATGTTCATTGAAATTTCGGGTCTGACCATAAAACGTCATGTCAGAATCACCTGACTCCATGTCCTGCAATTAATAATTTCAGAAATTATTTCCCCGAATATTCTCTGGAGTCCATATACCAGAAACCGCATAAAGAACGCTGGAGGACCCACTGAGGAGCTGAACCCCTCGTTGATGTGTCACACAGCAGCAGAAACATCGGCAAAAACACGTGTCTGGGCTTTTAGCTATTACCAATGTCGGAAGTACGGTATAACGTCTTTGCCATATAAATAGATATATCTCTTTATTCTGCCATATATATATATATATATATATATATATATATATATTGTTTTCTGTATAGTTTGCCAGACAAAGACACTTTTATTTACATTTGTGATGCGTTGTTAGCTGAATGTTTAAGCCTATGTTGCATGTAAAACCTTATGTTATTTTGGGGAATGTCTACCATTGAAAAGTATATTAAAATGCATAGTAATGTGTTTCTTTCATAAGGGAGACTAGAGTATTGCCAAAATACCTCTGTTTATTTAAAAATGTTCTTCTTGTCTTTAAAAATATGTATTAGTTTATATTGATACCTTTAAATAGCCACAAGATCGCAGAGCTTATTTTTCGAAACCATATATTCTGTGGCGTTTAAAAATGCTGCAATTATGATTTGATAGCAAATATTAATTACAAATTGAGCTAAGCTTGCTTTCCTGCAGACGAACTCTGAAATGTAATTTTCCGGCTAATTAGACAAAAACTAGCAAAGGCGGTTTCCATGGTGAGATTTCCCAGGTCCATTATATAGGAAGGATTATCACTTTCTACCATTTACTTTACGTCATCAAAAATATAAAAACCTTCCACAGAAATCTCGATAGGAATGTTCTGCAATTAAACACAACTACATTTAAGCTGGAAAGATCGCCTTAATAAAGTTTTTTTCAGCATTATGTATGTCCAAAGAAATCAAAGATATGTATGAAATTATTGTTTTGCAAAATATATGTTCTTCAGTTTCAGCATCAATTATTAGTATCTCTTAACTTTCATTTAGTTTTGTCCCCTCTTATATTTTTTAAGTAATTTGAATGTATGTGCACTAGGAATATTGTCTTTCTAGAAGAAAACATCTTTTAGCAGTGTTTACTAAAAGTACAAATATCGGCCTACTGTCATCCCTGTTCTAAAGAATAATTACCAGACTTCTAATTTAATGTTACAGTTAATGTTTTCGGCAACAGGCAAAAACTGCTGAATTAAAAAGAAACTTTAATTCGTTGGAGGTCTTGAAGGCTGATATCAACCAATTTAAAATGCACATCTGCATAAATGATTCAGAAAAGGAACGTGCAGGAAGGACAAAATACTCTTCTGTGCGCACTCCTGACGGTGGTTTCGACAATTTTCTCAAAATTATCTAATCATGCATCTCCCCTCCACCTCAGGAAGAATTCAAAACCATAGTGACAACAAAAGCAGTAGTTGTTTACCGACCACAATGGGACCCCATTCTGTGCATCGAATCTCCCATAAATCTTCACATATATGGAAACTGGACAGTTCCCTAAGTGTTTTGCAGTAATTCTCCAAGGCTTAAAATCTTCAAATAATATTCCAGACAGTGGATGTTACCTATTGAAGTAAGCAATCGTCTTTCCAATAGATACTTTGCCAATAAAGGGAGAATCCCGTTTTTAATAATTTATATCCGTAAGCAAATACTAACGGATGCCATTCGCGTTACTCATTGAGCCTGACGTATGCAAGAACTAATGAAAAACAATCAATATATGTTCCGTACGACAGAGTTGTAGCTTAAGTTAAAGTCGGTCTACAAGCTACTTTACATACGGATCTGAGATATTACCATTCATTAATATCTTACTCAATTAGTGCTTATGCAATTAGAAGGAATCGTCTATAAAAATATTATAAGGCATGTTCTTGATCATGGGATTTTACTGAGGCTAACCTTTGAATTGAGTAAAAAATGACACTTTTAAAAAGTCAAAATTAAAGCACATCCCTCGGGTGGATTACGCAAAGAAGCTAATTCCTTGGTTTAAGTTCGTTGGCCTACGCAAGTGGAATTCATGTCTACGAAAAAACATAAGAACCCAATCTAAAGTCTTTGATCAATATGGTCTTTGACATTTGAAAACGTTCAATAATACATCAGTAGGTTACCATTTTTCATGGCGCTTAGGCTCAGGCTCCTGCTGCGTCAACCACTTGTACTTAAGAGATGGCCAACCAGCTAGCAAATTAAACGGCTGCTTGGGAACGGGAGGAGAGACTGAATTTGACCTCGGGGAGTGTCTCCACGGTACCCGCAATTAATTTTCATCGTAAACAATCTAAGACGCTTGTAACATATAACTGTACGCTAAAGGTCTTATATTTTAAGTTTGTCAACTGGTGGATAGCACATTCCTTTCAATGAGCCCTTCTTACCTGTGCCTCAACGGCACTCCTAACTTAGTTTGAACTTTAACCGCCCGTTACCTGACTGCCCATCATGTGTTGCGACACAAGCAGATGGCTGTTTAGTTTCGTCAGTGACAGCGTTTGAAATCACCCTCGGAATTGTTGACTGTGTCTCAATAAACGGAGTCAGATACATGAGGGATGAGAGAGTGCGGTTGATATGGCGCAAGGACAATTATGTGGAGAAATAGACCTCTGTCGATGATAGTCAATTTATAACCTAGGTTATGCAGTGACAAAACATTGGCACAGCTTTAGTGCTTTGCTATAAAGCATTAATATTTGAAAAAACGGAAGAAAACTCCTCCGTATATTAACACAGTTAGACGGGTGGTCAACAGTTATTATTGTCACTTGGCATCTTTTGCTATCGTAATACCGGACCCATGATGACAACAAATGTAACAATAGAATAAGACGAATAGCAGAAAAATGTTCTACAAATCGCATGCAGGCAATAGGTCAAGGTGAAATTTGTAGGTATAAAACGCAGGAACGTCTCAGTAAGTGAATTAAATCCAAAGAATTACACAGGACTGTCTTTAAAACTTTCCATAGATCTTGAAGGAAAGGACACAGAGAAAACTATAACTTACCCTGGAATTGATCAGAGTATATTTTGGCACTGTCTGGCGGGCAAAACTGCTGCCCTTTTTAAAACTGCTCTGCGCAACAAGACTAGAAATCATAATCGATGATTTTAATTAAAAAGAGATTTGATTCAGCTAAAATGCACTTTTTTTCAAATCATACTGACTATTGTCATTGAGAACATTTAACAGCGAACAAAAACAAAGTTTGGAGACAAATCACTCAGCTAGGGTATTAAAATTGTACGTGACACTGACTGACACTGAAAGTGTACGTACCCTCTAGACAAATGTGTGATTCATTTGGCAACAATCTACTGCAAAAAATTAATTTCACAGACAAAAACTATTAGTACATTTGGAATGAAAGCTTTTTGGTGCTCAAACTCCATGTATTGGCTCACCAGATATTTCACCTCCCCAGTTTCATTATTTTGACCAAAGTAATTCAAAAGTTATATGCATGGATGCAAAAATCCTATTTAAGTTAAAGGACAAATAATGAAAAATTTTAAATTTTCACACTGTGCAAAATTACGATGCTTATTTATTTTATGTCTGCTTCTTATTCTTGTGCCTAGCTGTTAATAGGCCACTGGCCCAGATTACCCATTTGTGTTACATTTAATTGCATTGGAGAAGACCGAATAAAATGCGGAAATCTGCCTCAGCCAAATTTCCTCGTTTTATTCTCTTGCGTGTTGCGATGCAGAGAAGTTAAGAGTTATGCAATGGAAGTAGCAGGTGACCTAGGCGATGGAGTGGAGCCCTATTTTCTACGTCAGCAGTGGTTGGCAGTGGTTGTTGGGGGGGACTAAAATTCACTCACTCTTTCTGCGTTTTACCAGAGTGAATATGCACGAATGCACCTGTTGACCAAGACATTTAGGTTGGTGTTTGTGCCTATGGCCTCTGTTTCGCAAAAAATCCACTAAGTAAATCCATATTTTAAATATGCACTCCCGTGACCAAGCCCGTAAGTGTAGGCGAAAAACTACACGTGCTATGGTGCAGTTTAATGTTTGTCACCTTGGAGACGCCCGAATCGCACTAGGCTTTGCGTGACCTTAAAGGTGGACAAGCCATATGAAGGTCATGATTACTTTAACGAGATTTTTCAAGACTGTGTGCACTAAACCACCAGAAAGACTGCAGCACGTTTTCTGTGAAGCGGTTCGACGAAGAGAGCAATGCAACTGGAATCGTTGAGTTTCCGGTCTTATACGCCACCTCGTGCATAGTTGTGAACCCCAATATTTACTCACTTTCTGTCGGTCAGAAGCTGACAAAAGTACATTCATCAACGTTTTTCACAATGAAATCATTCACCTCTAGTTAAACTATGACTAATGCACATGTTTAGTTGACGCGCAAAAGAGTGTGAGCGCTTGATATCTGAATCAGCTCAGCAAAACGTGCTACAATTATATAATTAACCTAATTTTCATCAGAATTATCTGGTGTTAATGTTTTTTTAGAATGCGAAATGTTTGCAAATTCTATCAAATGGAAGCACTAAGGGACGATGATAAATGTGAGTTACTTCAATGGCTTATTTAGAAGGGTCCAGAGTGTTCCTCATTTGGAAATATATGGAAATACCTTTGGTATTAAATCATGTACAACCGAAACGATATGTACTATTACAGTTCCTGTGTTTGTTCATATGTTGGTTTTAACGTCCCACCTTAAATCCCATGTAGTTATGTTTTTGAGTAAATGAGTACACAGAAGCAACCATCCTCAATGAAATGTGGAGCCGGTTACTCTTATAGGTATTCGGTAACACAGCAACTGTGTCTTAAAAATACTTCAGTTCCTTTTAACTGCAATACGCTAATACGATGCTGTCTCAAAGTATATGTTCAAAAATGAATCCGAAACGGGAAGCAAACGAAGTCGTGGTTGCATTCCATGCATCTGTGCTTAAATTGCTACCTGCGAATGTCATTTTCGCTTAAAGCTGACCAAAAACTTGCAGTCTTACCATGTCCTCACATATATGAAATTTCTGGTGCTATTGTTGGTATCGTTCAAAGCCCTGACAAAATAGTAGTATTTGTAGGTGATAATTGTTCTTCATTACTGCGGAAAACATCGCCTGGCTCTGAGGAATGCCCAGACTTAACAGTATTTGTTGTTCATCAGGTTAATTTTATTTTATTCATTATTTCTCTCTTAATATTTCTGTCTGCATATAATTAAAGAACAATAAAAACATTGGTCCCGGTCACAAAGTACGCTAACCAATATAGTTTAAGTGGGAAACTTGGTAAAGGGCCTTTTTTATTTCGTCAACTATGCAGTGATCACACTTTCGTTCCAAAAAGTGTTTTCTTCTGTCGCGGTTTTTAATTTTTCGACCATCCTCCTGAATCAAACTAGCTGGTCATATGCATGAAGACCTCCACCCGATAACACGCTTTGTCGACATCTATTCTCAAGAAGTGTTAATACCTTATGCTTTGGTTGGCGTTCGCATTCAAAAAGCAAACAAATTAGTGGTCGATTACTTAGTTCGGCAATTGCAAGACCTTAATGAACGTCATAAAGTTTGCCTTCGGTGTTTACCAACAATATGCAACGCAATTTTGCAGTACAATATTCCTGTACAATGCTCAAAAGTGGTAAGATTATTATTTAGCCTACGAATATAATTTATGTTTGTAAATAATAGACAGCTTACCTGCCTGCAGTCTGTGAAGATGTTCCAATCCCGCTAACCATACGGACGTCAATCCGAGAGAAAATGTCTTGCATGGATCGATCAACTTGAAATAGGGCAAAAAAACCTCTGAATGCAGGAAATAATAGATTTAGTGTTCAAAAGTTTAAAAGACAAGTCGACTGTAGACAACTTGATAATTTCTGCATCAGCCCAAATTCCAGCTGATCGAAATTCAAAGCCGCAATCAGCAAAGTGCAAGTAGGTTATATTTTTATGGACTTTTTCGCATAGTGTTTGTAGGATGCTTTTCGTCTCCTCAGTCAGTTATAATAGCAATTAGATTATTTACCTCTCGCAATGTCGGCTTATTGTTTTGATGGTTTTCATAAAACGAATTACTAAACGTAAAATGAAGTTTTGGTAAACTTATTAAGTTAAAACAGTTTCATATCGGTGCTTTCTAAGACGACCTTTAATTTAACCTTGGTGGAAAGAGCAAACATAGCATATAAAATAGCACGTTTGGTGTTCTTTCTTTCTATGAATTTATTCGCTCAACAAAATGCTATTGCTTTAAAAAACTGTCGGACGAAGACTATTAGATAAAACTCTTCTGTGTTACGTTTTACTAAATTTCGTCCTTCCTACTCAGATTGAACCCTCACAGTGACATCTCTTGAGTGAAAGATACATTTTGTTCTATTTGGCATTAAATGTTTGATGTGTGTAGCTGCGGAAGACATTTCGTTTACTAAGATTCAACCATTGCCTAGTTCATTTGGCCAAATTATCTTTCTTTATTACTGTTGAGCTTGTACCTTTTTTTTGTGAGTTATCTTATTATAAAACAATAAAGCAAAATTCAGAATGAGCTGTGTATTTTCCACACCATTAGCATAGCATATAAGTATTTGCATACTAGTGGGCTTTTACTTTATTTAAAATGTTCTTACTTTATTTATTCGATATTTTGATACGGAATAAATAATAAAGGCTCAAGCATTGGTCAGATGGAGGACAAAACATAACGCCTGCACGCATAACTATCGGATTTGGGTTGGCAATTAATATTTTTTACTTACTGTTTTCGGTGATTGATCATCAAAATGGATTTTGCGAAAAAAAGATGTGTGACATTCTCGAATATGTAGTCAATAAGTCAATCCAAGCATTCTATGTTACAAACATTAAAAGGCTTTTAACGGAGTTAGCCAACTTGAGGGCTTTATTTATTAATGTTTGAACACGATTTTGCCACGTAAAGAAGCATTAAATTGAGCAGATTTTGCCGAAGTTAACTAATTTACCTTATGCTCATTGACACTATACATCTCGTCCTTCATTAAGGTGAGTACCTGCAGTCCTAAGACACAGCGCGTTCTTTAAGCATGATAAAACAACACATGGTTGAATACTTAACTGTTTGCTGCACTTATCAGGTAGTCATTAAATCTTTTCATTATCCATAATCATATTTAGCATTATGATATTGGTAATCCCGAGGGTATCACTAAGATAAACTAAATAAATTCCACTCTAGTGAGGACATCGAAATGGAAAGCATAGTTCTCACCTGATTAAATAAATAAGGCAGTTGGCTCTCTTTGCTGAAAATGATTGCAAAGCAGCTTTTCACTCATCGTGTTTTGGGAATTTTCAACGTGCTACATTTATCAAAAGTGGCCTCCTTTCTGCTGGTTAATGTACTGGTCAAAAAAGCGCAAAAATGTCTCCATTTTAGAGTCCTGAAGATGCGGTCAAAACCAATATGTGCTACTTTTTAGAGTTTATTAAAATCAAAAGAATGGTATGAAATCCACATTATGATTCGGCAAACATGGATTTCGCTAGGTCGTCAACTGTTCGGATAACGGAAAGGATTAACTATTGGAGACAAATTTGATTATTAATGTACTGGCACAGAGCACTAAACTGAATTTTCATGATTTTGTCAGCTGTATTACATCCTAGTAGTGCTCATGCAAACTGATAACAATAATTTTTGACCAGCTCAGTTTAAAGAACTGATGTTTTTATAACTAAAAGTGGGGATTTGTGAGAGCACGGATGCACAATAGTTTAAGCTAAATGTTAAGACGGCTCGCAGGTAAGCGAGTTAGTTTTGTCTGTTTTCTCTTACAAAATTGTTGCCTAAAGGTTTTTTTAAATTTAATGAATTACTTTTGCCGGAAATTCCTTCAACTTATAAAAGGGCCACTTGCCTAAGTGTCGAGCAATAAACAATTTAATTCAAGCAATGAGCCAGCTCTAAATGATGGCATACACATGCATAGCTACAATACCGACACCTGACTAAAATGAATTTGACAGCAATTATAAAATCGTTTGCCGTTGACTACTTCACACAACCTTATAAACGGTTTAACATATTTGGCGTTACTATATGTGTTCACGTAGTTACGGTGTCATTAAACGACAAATATAATTATTTCTCATTAAGTGCGCTTGAAATGTTTTCGTTATATAAATATGTCTCGCTGTCCTAAATTACGATATTCAGACCTCCGAATCACACACAAGCAAACAAGCAAAACACTAAAGACGCTGAGCTGAATACCATAGTTTGATGGTTGCACGTGATGAGACCTAGCATGTGGCCTGGAAGAGGCGCGCAGATGCAACTTGGATGAAGTTGCTAATGTCGAAGAGGAAATGTGCACGCTCTCTTTTTAAACCTCACCTCTCTTCCCCCTCTACCACTAATAAGGTATGTTCAAGATAATCGGACGTAATCATTAGCATCGTGACTGGTTAAACCACACAACTCGTGTGATCCGGTGCTTACGTCCACATGATTAGTGCCTTCTTTTGAAGATGTTTAATCTCACAGCATGAAAATTCTGTAAATTTAATGTGACAAGCCTGCGTCAAGCCGATGTTACTACTAAGGTAAAAAAGCCTCCAAGCGATGACTGCTGGCGTATCCTCGTATATGCAAATGTGCTTTTGTGGTATCAGGGTTGATTGCTAGTCACTTTAGACAGTATGCTTTCTTTTAATTCCCATGAACCGACCGACATTTCAAATACGTGAGCCAGTTGATCATGAGATTGGCAGCAGTAATTGACATAATGTGCGCTTGCCATACGCCTGCTTTTACTTTTAACTTCCTGGAATATATTTTGATATGGATGATTTGTAAAGTCACTCAAACAGAAAAAAGGAAAAGGAACCATTCTTAGTATCGGTAGCTGTGGGCCAAATGCCGGAGAAATCAGGTTTAAGATAAAGGTTAAGGTAAGGGTTAACGGTTTTAAGGTAAGCATTGGTGTCAGAGTTGGGGTTCAAGTCAGGATAAGCTTAAAGATTAAGATTTGGATTCGTGCTAACTGTAGGGTTATGGTAGAGTCACAGTTAAAATTACGATAAAAGTGCAGTTTAACGTTATAAATAGTGTTAGAGTTAAGACACTGGCGTTTAGTGGGCGGGATTTTATTATTTAATGTCCTGTTTAGGTGTCATACATGTTTTCCTAATGTAAATTTACATAAAGCCACACATCTTTTAGGTTAACACTATGATATCATAAGTTCTTCCGTTTTGATGATGTTGCATCCTCGCTTAATAACTGCCTGTCGTATGTGGGATGGGAAAATATCGGTAGTTATTTTGCCGACGCGTTTAATTGACTGAACCCATGCGGAACTAAATGTCCTGTGTAAGAGCAGTAAGATCTATTGCACTGAAAAATGAACTTTGGACTTTCTTTTTTCCGCATATGTGGCTGTGTTCAACGCGGCCATGCTGTGCCTGCATTTCTCTTTGCTTCCACGTTTTTGTCTGAGTTGAGAAGGTATTTTTAGTCATTCTTGCATTCCCCATACATTTGCATTGCGAGCAATTTCCTTGCACTTGTCAAGCTTAAGTTGAATGTGATTGAGAGATGGCTACTGGGTGACTCCGAGTTGTCGTTTTTATCCGCCCTAAGTACGAACACCGGTACGGACGCACCATGCAATATTTAATTGCGCATACGTTCACGATTTATCCTCACATTTGCTATCGACTTCAACAGAGAGTAAATAATGGAAAAAAATATTTTGCAAGAACTAAGATGACAAAGGAAGTACATCGGAAAACTTCGAAGACAGCTTCGGACGAGAATAGCCCAAGTAGCTGTAGAAGTGCGAAGAAATGACGCCAATTCTTCAGTTGTGGCTCGTTCGACGTTCAAGAGTCAACAATCGCGTAAGCCGTGAGCTCCTTTGTGTCATGGCTCACAGTCCCTCTGTTCATTAATAATTGCATTGCCCACTTCCCCCATATTTGATACAGAGGCTCAGTTTGGTCAAGGAACGTAGCCAAGCTGGAAGCACGTATTCGAACACGGTTTTCAATGCCATCATCAATCAGCTAGGTAGTTGAGCATTTATCACCCCAAAATCTCCCAGGCTTCAGGAATGTTTCAGTAAACAAAAACCCAAATGCAGACCATAAAGTCATCATCGCACAAAAGTGTGATTATCCTTCCATGACAGAAGCAACTAGTAGTCATAGGTAGGCAGTTACGTAAGGACTACGTCCGACAAATACTTCAGCGCTTTTTGTATGATGTCTCTGCATCATACATCTTTCTGCTGTTAGGCTCGAGCATTAATTCAAAACGTCAGACGAATAAATTTCTTATTCCAGCGACGCGTATACTTTTTATCAATGACGACATTCAATTCGCATATCCCGTTTTTAAAGGGCTTTAAGTTTGTTTAGAGATTTTGCGAAGAGGCAAATTAATAATGTCCAACCTTTTGAATATATATATATATATATTTACCGTGTCAACTGTCTAGACTACCCGGCCAACTACTGCGGCATGACCGACAAACGACTGAGTACGCGCATGCACGAGCACACTTTGGCCGTAAGGCGAAAGGATATTCGATCACACGTCGCCATGCATAGTCTAGAAAACAACCACCGGTTCGATTTTGACGGGGCTCAAGTGCTCGGCCAAGCCGAAAAAAGACTGGCGAGGGAAGTCATCGAAGCTTGGCCGTCAGACGCCAACTCTATCAACCGCAGCATTGACCTACCAGTGCCCTA
The DNA here is from genome assembly GCA_017591395.1 of Schistocephalus solidus. Classification (NCBI taxonomy): domain Eukaryota; kingdom Metazoa; phylum Platyhelminthes; class Cestoda; order Diphyllobothriidea; family Diphyllobothriidae; genus Schistocephalus; species Schistocephalus solidus. Next base: position 15,818 of record WEDG01008017.1, read on the forward strand.
TGAGGCCGTCAAGCACCATTGGCGCACGAGGGGAGGACCAATGAGAAACGAGGCGGCTGGACCTACCGCAGAGTGAGCACGAAAGACCCCCTTTTTAAACCATGTAGTTCCCCCTATGCTCTATCTCCGATGATGCGCTCGAGTATGAGTGTGAAACGTCAGACAAGTATACCTTCTACCCCAGAGATCGCCTTATCTTCTCCTTCCATTTCAATACCTGGGGTCCGTATTTTCTCCTATATCCATATATATATATATATATATATATATATATATATATATATATATGGTAGTGTGTTGCTCACCAATCTATTTAAGGAACATGTATGTTCCATTGTGTCCTAGAGCTCAGACTAGAGCCCTCGCAGGCGGTCGCAAAGCGATATGTAGCATATGTTGATAAAGTGGAACCGACAAAGACAAGGGAGACCGGAATGGCCATTTCTGGCTTATAAGCCGTCATCAGCCAGACATACCCAATCCAAAGTGTGGGACACCTGGGATATATGGTAGTTGGGGGCTCACCGAACGGTTACAGAACTCACACTGGAGCCCGGACAGCAGCCGCAGAGTGGCTAGTGATAAAAGCAGAGTGATATTGACGACAAAGACAACGAAGACTGGAATAGCCATTTCTGGCTTCTTAGCCGTCATCAGCCAGCCAAACAACCACCCCAGATGCTGCAGCGCTCGCAGATCGGACTTGCAACCTGTTGGGCAGATGTCCAAAACTCTACCAACTGCACCACAATATCGCTGTATTGTCAGTTTTGATCGGACAATTAATAATGGCCATTTCTGGCTTATAAGACAGAAATGGCCATTGCAATCTCCCTTTTCCTTGTCGAAAAGATCATTCTCCCTATATATATATATATATATATATATATATATATATATATATATATATATATATATCATAATTGAGCGCATCCTTGGAGATAGAGCGTAGGGGAAAATACATAGTTTAAATAGGTCTTTCGTGCTCAATTGCGATAGGTCTAGCCTCCTCGTTTCTCACTGGTCCTCCTCTCCTGCGCCAATGGTGCTTGTTGGCCTCATAGGGCACTGGTAGGTCAATGCTGCTGTTGATAGAGTTGGAGTCTGACTGCCAAGCTTCGAAGACTTCCCTCGCCAGTCTGTTTTCGGCTCGGCCGAGCACTTGAACCCCGTCAAAATTGAAACGGTGGTTGTTTTCTAGACTATGCATGGCGACGTGTGATCGAATATCTTTTCGCTTTACGGCCAAAGTGTGCTCGTGCATGCGCGTACTCAGTCGTTTGTCGGTCATGCCGCAGTAGTTGGCCGAGCATTCTAGACAGTTGACATGGTAAATAACGCCTAAAGTGTCTGCGGGTGGTAGTCGGCCATTTGGTAGCATGAATAATCGACGGATGGTGGTCTCCGGCCGGTGTCCAACGCCCACGTTTAGCGGTCGTAACAGGCGCTGAGTGGCTTCTAAGACGTTCCTTACATAGGGCAAGACATGAAAGATTTCAGGTCTTTGTTAAGGCTCACCTTGGTTTTTGTATGCCTTTGGTATAAGCATTTGTTTACGAAGCTTCGTGGATATCCACTGGCGAGAAAGATGTGCCATAGGGTTTTACGTTCTCGCAGCTTCTCAGCCGCTGTGCTGCAGTGTCTCTGGATGCGGTGAAATAGTGATCGGACGCAACGGCATTTATGCGACAAGGGGTGATTGCTGTTGTAGTGAAGAATTTTCTCCTTGTTTGTCGCTTTTCGGAACACGCCAGTCTGAAGGGTTCCGTCCTCCTGTCTTGATATCTGAACATCGAGAAAAGGGAGCATTCCGTCCTCTTCATCCTCCACTGTGAATTGAATCTGTGGGAAAATCGAGTTCAGATCCCTTTTGAAATTCTCTTTGGCTTCTCGGTGTATGATAACAAAGGCGTCGTCCACGTAGCGCATCCAGAACTTCGGCTTGTAGATCTGGAAGACCTGAGTTTCCAGTTCATGCAGGATGGCCCCCGCAAGGTAGCCGGAGATCGGTGATCCCATCGGGGTTCCCTAGATTTGCCCATAAACATAGTAGTTGAACGTGAATTACGTGCGAAGGCAGTATTCCAGTAACTCCATTGCGTGTTCCCTTTTAAAAAGTTTTCCTTCATCGTTGTACCTTCTGTTCAGAAGGTCATCGATGACTCTCATGGCAAATTCTTTTGGGATGGATGTGAGTAGGGAGATGACGTCAAAGGACACAATTATCTCGTCGGGGGCGATTGTGATCCTCGGAGTTTTTCTAGGAAGTGCGTTGAGGATACGGCTGTGTTCTGAGCCATCTACCAGCTTTTTCAAATGCTTAGCGAGCCATTTAGCCAGTCCGTAGGTAGGCGTGCCTTTCAGCGCCACGATGGACCGTAGGGGAACATTCGGCTTGTGGATTTTTGGCAAACCGTATAACCGTGCTAAGGCGGCATCCTGTGGTTTCATTTGTCTCCAATCGTTTACAGATATTGCCTTTTGTCTCCTCAGTAGATTCAGGCTCTTATTGATTTTTCCTACCAGTGTTTTCATAGGGTCAGATTCGATGACCTTGTATGACTGACTGTCGTTTAGTAGCTCCTGAGAAATTGTCATTGTTCCAGCGTACAAAGGACGGGCAACTGTTATCTAGGACAAGTCAGAATTCGTAGCAAAAGCTCAGGAGCTACTAAACGACAGTCAGGCATTCTGAATCTAATAAGTAGCCAAAAGGCAATATCCGAAAACGATTGGAGACAAATGAAACCACAGGATGCCGCCTTAGCACGGTTCTACGGTTTGCAAAAGATTCCCATAAGCCGAATGTGCCCCCTACGTTCCATCGTGGCGCTGAAAGGACGCCTACCCACGGACTGGCAAATAACTCGCAAGCTTTGAAAAAGCTGGAAGATGGCTCAGAACACAGCCGTATCTCAACGCACTTCCTAGAAAAATCTCCGAGGATCTATCGCCCCCGACTGAGATATTATGTCGCTGACGTCGTCTCTACTACATCCATCCCAAAGAATTTGCCGTGAAGATCATCGATGACTTCTGGTACGAAGCACAACGATGAAAAGGAAAGCACAATGTACGGAACACTGCCAGCCTTCAGCGTACGTTCGCAACTATGTTTATGTGAGCAGGGAGATGCAGGATCCGATCTCCGGCCATCTGCATGAACGAGACTCAGGTGTCAGATCTGAAGCGATATGCGCTGACGTAGCGACGAAACTCTGATATCGCCGAAAGATCAGAGAAAGGATAAAGGATCTGAACTCGATTCTCAGATTCAGTGAATCGGAACAGCTGCGAACGAGGCGTGTTCGAAAGCGTTTCACGGAGACGAATTCTTCACTGCTCAATCTATCAATCGCATCAAAATGCAGGTCAGATCGTATATTCACCGCATCCAGAACACGCGGCTGAAAGACTTGAGAGCACACTATGGCATCTTCTTCGCCGATGGACTTCATCAAACATCATCTTTGTAAAGGCATCAAAGACTAAGGTGAGCACTAACACGAGACCTGCGAATGCTTGACCTATGTGAGGAACGTCTTAGAAGCCACTGAGCACCTGTTTAAACCGCTGAACGTGGGCGTTCGGACACCGGCCGGAGACCGCCATCCGTCGATTATTCATTCTACCAAATGGCCGACTACCACCCGCAGACACTTTAGGCGTTATTTACCATGTCAACTGTCTAGACTGCCCGGCTAACTACTGCTTCATGACCGACAAACGACCGAGTACGCGCATGCACGAGCAGACTTTGGCCGTAAGGCGAAAGAATATTCGATCACACGTCGCCATTCGTAGTCTAGAAAACAGCCACCGGTTCGATTTTGCCGGGGCTCAAGTGCTCGGCCGAGCCGAAAACAGACTGGCGAGGGAAGTCTTCGAAGCTTGGCAGTCAGACTCCAACTCTATCAACCGCAGCATTGACCTACCAGTGCCCTATGAGGCCGTCAAGCACCATTGGCGCACGAGAGGAGGACAAATGAGAACCGAGGCGGCTAGACCTATCACAAGTGAGCACGAAAGACCCCCTTTTTAAACCATGTAGTTCCCCCTATGCTCTATCTCCGATGATGAAATAAAACCAATATCAAATATGAGACATCGTATATATAGTATTGCCTTTTTTGGAATATAAATAAGCCCTTGAGGAGTGATTCTTTTCCAGTTAGAGGCATAGGCGATTGAGTAAAGCTCGAAATGTAGATTGTGCCCCTATTTTTTATGGAGAAATACTTTCATATGTTGCGGTTGACGTCGGTTCCCTTGGGTATGTACAAGTGGACGTTGGTCGTTTTAAGACTTAGTGATATGTGTTTATCAATAATGCTCTAAAACCCTGTTTGAAATAGTGTACCATATGAAGCCCCCCATATTAGTAGATTTTTTCCTATCTTGTGTCACTTTCCGAAGATTTATGCAATATTTAATTGCATTTTTTATGAATCCTGCAGGGAATGAGGGGGTCAGTGTCTGCAATTGCTGTACGTTGCGTGCTTAGTCGGATATTATGGATGTTCGATTAAGAAAACCTCTTAAGCACAGATAGGGTATGAATCTTACACCGCTTTGATATCCGCCAATATATCCTACATTAACAACGACCTGGTTAACCTTGAATTACTTCTCATTTGGGGGTTATTCATTTGCCCTCCCCGCATCCTCTGATACCCCAACAAAAAAAAGAGCAAGGCTATTTTAGTTCAGTTCGGAGTTGAAGGCTCATCATTGAAAGGACATATTGGTCGTCCATTTAACGTTTTTAACAAATATCTGGTTGTGCCTAGCTAGTCATGCGACTCAGGGCTCTCGTGGAGGACTTCAGTAATACTAGACATTTGAGCGAGCGGCGATGCACCATATTAACACTTTTCTTCGTCGGTAAAGATATTTTTACTGAAGACAGCCTATTTCATCAAAGCATTTAGCAGAAACATTGCTTTGCTGTTGTCGCTGCTGACCACGTGTCGACCAAGCCTCCTCTCCAGTAACATGATCTACAAAGGCACAAGTAGGTTAGTCGGCAAGGACACTTACATTGTCGACAAAAGGCATTTTTGTTAAGATGGTCCACACAGACTTTGTCGGTCACAATGCTTGCTAAAAGTAGCAGCAAATATATTCTGACGTAAAACCAGGCAGAGGGATTTGAAACCGTTTTTGTTATCTGCAGGATATCTGTCTCACAATGCTCATCCTGATAGCTACGAGGACGCCGACGGCTAGTCGTTCTGTGTTAAGACGCAAATACCCACTTCATCTGTTTACCTTCCTCACAGAAACGTTCTCATTAAGATTCAACGTATCCACCTCATACCACACAACTTTTGACAGATTCCTCTCACATTTTGTAACCGAAAACAAATATTCTGGACTGCCATAATGATCAGTAAGGTGACGATGGTGGTGATTGAGATGTTGTTTTACTAAGATCTGTATAACACATAATTTGTGTTTACGAAACACGAACAACCTTTAAATTATTTGGTGAATGGGAATTGTTTTCAAGCATATATTAGTTCGACAAAGAAGGTAGTCGTGGTGTCCTTATATAGGTCGAATAACAATCAGTACACCCAAATCGGTTGTCATGCACCAGCTGCCACCCAGCGTGGAATACAATGCTCCCCGAATAAATGTCAACGGTGCTCAACACAAAAACGTGGATACCTTCGCTTATCTAGGAAGCACGCTGTCACGTAACACGAGAATCGGCGACGAGGTTGCCCAACGGATCCCCACAGCTATTCAAGCCTTCGGCCGGCTGCAGGCCTCCGAGTTGAATCGCCACGGAAGTCACCTGAACACCAAACTGAAGATGTACAAGGCCGTCGTTTGAAGACACTCTTTTACGGAGCGGAGACCTGAACCGTCTACTCGAACCAAGCCAGGAAGCTAAATCACTTCCATCTAAGCTGCCTCCGCAGAATACTGAAGCTGAGATGGCAAGACAGGATCCCGGACACGGAAGTCCTTGAGCGGACCGGAATCCTCAGCATCCACGCCATGCTGAGGAAAGTGCAACTGCGATGGAGCGGCCACCTGGTATGAATGGACGACAAGCGACTACCCAAATGACTTTTCTACGGAGATGTCGCTACGGGTGCTTGCTGACAGGGAGGTCAAAAACGACGCTACAAGGACACTTTGTAAAAATCGCTGAAGCAACTGCAAATGAACACGGTGACCTGGGAGGACCTCACCCAGGATAGACCGCTATGGAGAAGATCCACGAAGACTGGTTCAACAATTAATGATGCCAACCGGATCGCCGTAACCACGGCCAAAAGAGCGGCACGAAAGTCACCAGCGCCCCGGACAAACACCGTCTATGCCCAGGCCCTGCTTACATGCCCGCGCTGTCAACGCAACTTCCACGCGCGAATCGGCCTGTATGGATATCTTCGGACGCAATGCACCAACAATCCGACAATTTCAAACTTCTACGTCAAATACTGCCAACCCTCTTCCAGACTCCCCACCTCACTTCTGGCATCAATTCCATTACTCCCACCATCCTAGAGGCCACATCCCAATACACATCACCTGTTACCCTCACCACCGCCACCGCCACCACCACCACCATCAGCGATTTGGATTCTCTTCTAAACGGTCCTCAATGCGACCGCACATTCAACTAACGCATCGGCCTGGTCGGTCAATTGCGAATCCATCGTACAGAGACTGGTGAACCAGTGACTGGAGCACCAACACAAAGCAGAGACCGCCGCCTCCACTGCCCTCGCACATTCACTCATCGCATGGGCCTATTCGGTCACATGCGCATTCATGACAGTGGAATTCACCGCAATGCCGATAACACCGATACACCATGCACACCCTCCACTCCTGCCATTCTTACCGCCACTACCACCCCCACTTCCATGAATGACATCCCCCCCAGCCTCTACCGATTTCTCCTGCCCACACTGCGCCCGCAACTTAAACTCACGCATCGGCCTGGTCGGTCACCTGCGAATCCATCGCACGGAGGCTGGTGAACCAGTGCCTGGGCTCCGACAACCAGTCACTGCGCCCGTCTCCACTGCCCTCACTGCTCCCGCACATTTACACACCGCATGGGCCTATTAGAAGACATGCGCCTCCACAACAACCTGCGGTAAACCACTTGAGGCTGAGCCGCATCAGCGCACACCATATACATTAATACATAGATAACACCCTCACAATCATAATTATGTACCTGATAAAATCACGATTTCCTAGAAACCGTGGCTTGGAAGGCTGCCAATCTGACGCTTACACCAGACCACGCCGTCGGCCCAGTGTATGTGTTGTGTGTGTCGAGCGGCTGATCAGTGGACGTGGAGTCAGATGGCAATGGCTCTTCCATATCCCTGGGTAAGTAAATCCTGGTGTGCTCGTTATGGGGGCCAGGTCGTGCTGTGGCGCGCGAAGACGGGTACGCCAACCCGTCATCCAATGCTCCCATTCGCACATCAGATAACTGACTGGTTCGGATGGTGGTCTGATTGTGGGGGTGGTGGAGAGAGTGATGCCAACGGCTCAGAGCATTTTCCTCACTATAAACAATCTGATGCGCTTGAAACTATCACGGTGCGCTAAAAGCCGTGGCTTAGAAGGTTGCCAACTGACGGGATAACTCGGACCGAGTGGTCAGCCGTATGTGTGTTTGGTGTATAGTGGCTGACTGGCAGACTGAGAGTCAGGCTGCAATGGCTCCTTCTTAATGTGGCCTTTATGGCACTTCCACTCCGTGGGATCGGAGCCAGGTGTGGTGGGACGCCCAGGGGCTGCCCCGGCCACGCCAACCACCTGCGCCGTCTCACATCTCCGGTCTTCTTGACTCTGTCTTGACACCGGGCTCAGGTGGGGGAGGAGGAGAGGGTGCGGTTGATTCAGCGCAAGTCTATTATCACTTTAAACTAAAGCACGCGCAAATCACCGTCCCTGCACCACCCCTCCGTGGAGCATACGGTGGACCACGTCGTAATCGACAGTCGAACAATCGTGTCATATAGGGCTATTTAATCCATCCAGTCAATTGCCAAAGTCGCTGTATATTTCTTGAGAGGAAAAACATATTAGTATGGGCAATTAACGGGTGAACTTTGTTTAATTTGCAGGATATTTGCTATTAGGAGTGGTGGAGGACAGTAAAAGATTAAGTAAAAGAACACCAGATATCCTTCGTCGGTGTAACCTGCCAAGGTGCGACTATCAAACGCATAATAGCTTATGAGAAAAAGATCCGAGTTCTTGTAACATGATAAGTAGCAACCAGAGCAACTCTCACGTGGACAAGGTGCGTAGAACGACATGGCACTAACTGTGTACCTCTAGCGAAATACTCCCTCTATTTGCCCGGCTTTTGTCATATATATGGTAAATATTTCGTCTCTATATTAGTTAAGCCCCTTAAGCAAGTGCTAAATAAACGATCGATTCCGATGACGTCAACCATGTGTCTTACTGCAACATGAGAACAAAGGGGTTATGCATGAGGCATGAATTAGGTTATATTGATTGCAGACACGCGCCGTATCTAAAGTAACCTCTCCTCTCTCACACATCCGTGCCCGGATCCTAACAGAGTCAATAGGACCCGAAGCGTAATGTGCGCATGTGGTAAGCTCAGCGAAAACCAGCACCTAAGCGTGTTACCACAATCTCACGTATGGTACTTGGTACGCGTGCACATCACAAGTAACGCCAGACGTGCTCTGATCTGACCATGTTTGTATATTTTATTAAACGTAAGATCAGTTGATAGGGAACTATTTGAGAAGAAGCAGACATGCTTGCCAAGACGTGAACTTTTCTCGGCCGATCTTTTGGGTTCGAGCTTGAACCCGTCTTCAGAGATAGCAGCATATACAGTTAATTTTTTGACACAGTTTTGCAGTATTTACATGAGGCAATTGCTATACTACTCAATATTTAGTCACATATTCGAGTTCAATGGGAGAGAAATTCCTGTGAGAGGTTTCAATCGTTTGAACCACCCGTTAGTTGTGCCATGGTTTATAAACCCCAAGTCTATTTAGTTAGCGCAATGACCTCTCCCATCTATATTATGTGCTGAAACAGCTTTACCAAAGCAATCAGCCACTCGCGGAGCGCGTATGCGAGCACATTTCCCAACGATAAGTCCGGGGTGCCAGGTGGCTATGCGATCACCACATCAAACTCCATCACAGATGACGAAATATCAGCAAATAACATCCGTTTTGTCGGCCATAAAGCAATCAGCACACCAGAAGGCAATCATCATTTATGAAGACGGGAGGGCCGTAAACGGACAGGTATGCGACTCAATACGATAAATACTGTAACATCTCTGTGCAAATTACTCCTAGTTGATGCTGTTTCCGGAGATAGGTTCGAGATAGAATCCATAACGTCGGTCGAATAAAGTTCATCGCCCAGCGTCCGCGTCTATAGCTTCTCTTATACTTCCTAGGACTCATATTTTGCCTGTAAATGGCTATTTGGAAAGAAATTCGAGAAGTAACTACCTTTAACGTATATGTACACAATATTTTCTAAAACTCCTTTTCGTTGAGTCTAATTAGACTGTTTCTTATTATGTTAATGAAAATTAATAAAATTTAAAATTCATATAGCTGAAAAATATGACATAACTGGGATTGCAAAGATTATTCGCATGAAAAAATATAATTCCCTACAGAACAATATGTCATCTGGTAACATTTAATATTAAGTCAATTGATTTATTTATTTTCAAGCGCAGTGTAGTTTAACGACTGCATCCTCCAGAATCTCGTTTGCAATACAATCAATTATTTAATTGTGCTGGCAAATGTGCACGCAAATTTCGTGCCATTTACTTTTTTGCCGGAAAATATGTGTTCCTAAAATGTTTAAAAATGACAGGTCTGGCCACCGTATATTTAAGCTTGTTGCTTCACATGCCTATACAGTACTATAACTTAGGGTTGAGATATTCAGACGTCGTGGTAATTATAGTTAATTCATACGCATCCACTTTGTCCTTGTGTGTAATATGCATGTGTGGAGTGGCCGACTGTTGGTTTAAGTTATGCCTCAACGGTTTCTTCTTAACGTAACGTCTGGCACTCTCACGCCTGTGATATATCAGCATAAATAGCACGCGCATTCGAGGTCATCAGCAACTGCGCCCATTAACGCATCAGTCCATTGATCGGCTCGGGCGGTGGCTGGGGCCTGGGAATGCTAATAGAGAATGAGGTTGATGACTATAAACAATCTGGTGCGCTTAAAGTAAGCACGGTGCGCTAAAATCCGTGGTTTGGAAGGTTTTCCATGGATAGAATAACTTAGACCGCTTTGTCAGCCCAGTGTGTGTTTGTGTGGAGTGGTTAGCTCTCGAACTGAGATTCAGGCTGCAATGACTGCTTACTGTGGGCCCTATGGCATTACAACACCATGGAATCTGAGCCACGTTTAGCGGCACGGTTGGGGGCGGTTGCGCCCGCACCAGCCATCTGCGCCCTTGTTCGCCTCCTAGCTGCTTGACCTGGTCATGTCACCGGGTCCAGGTGGGGATGTGGTAGAATGCGGTAGATACAGTGCAAGTCTGTTCTCGCTTTAATCTTACTCGCACGCTAGTCACAGTCCCTGAACCACCTTGCTTTGGGGCAAATGGTGGGCCTCGTTTGACTACGAGGTCCAATTCGTGTAGCGTTGAAAATTGAGGAAAGGTATGGACTTTTATAGGTAATCTAGCACTTCTTCTAAAATGTCGGGTTCTTGAGATTTCAACTTCCTTTAACATCAGTATATTGGAGGAGCACCTTTTGAACCTTGACCGTAAATGCCAAATGAATCCGCCATATATTGATAATTAAGAAGGTTAAATAAATTAAAGGATTGTCAATTTTCCGTCACGCTACTTATATCGATGTTACAAAGAATGCTAATATATATACAAGGAGAACCATGCTAAGGATAATGAATCACGTTGAAATATTTTGCAGTGTGCCCATATTTTATTATCTTTCTAAACCTACAACAGAGTATTGATCCGATTGAATGAACAGCGACAAAGAAACAATGAATATTGGTCATAATGATTAAAGGAGAAAGAATGAAAAAAAAAGAGTAAAGGAACCCATTTTTGGAAAATAAATGTTAAACGATAGTGCATTTTGATAATTTGGGAAATGTATTTATTTATTAGCTGAAACCCAGCCATGTTATTCGTCCAATAAGTAACAAAAATAATTTACGTAAGTCATGAAATTCTTGTATTAGCCTTTCGAAAATCTAGCCTACTTGCTTAACAACGTGCATAATTAGCATCTGCAGAAACATGAACCAGAAGTCAAATTTTCCTCAAGAGTCAACGGGTTACCTGTTTCATTTATTATTTAATTCGATTTAACCATGACTAACAAGAAATTATTGTTCAATCCTTTTATAAATAGTGAAAGAGCTAAACATCCTACAGTTTAATAATTATTGAACAGCGTACAATTGCACATTAACTGATTTCGTATATGTGCATCTAGGACTAAATCTCATTGAAAAATTTGCTCAATTGGCTATTGATAAATGTGCCTTTTCAAACTACGCCAATTGCAGACAAGTAAAAATATTAAACATGGGCGATTTCCGGCTCATTTTTTGTCGTCAAATCCCAAACACCTAAATTGCAATTTCAAAAAGCACACAGTGTTACACGGATATATTTGATTTTTGGATTTTAGGCCCTGCAACTTTGACAACATCTATTCTTATTTTAGGGCAACTTGCATACACTCCGGTTTGCCTTCGAACTTTGGTAAATTTTCAACTAACTGTGACTTTACAACTGGAAGCTTCTACATGGAAAGTATCTTTGGCAAAGGCAAATTGCATGCGGCTGCTAGTTACTTTGTTATTTTTTTCATATTTTTTTTCCAATTTTTTTCGCAAGGAAAAGTATACAAGATTAGCCCTCAATTTGTTCGATTATGTTAAGTATTTTTTGCGGAGTTGCTTTCATTTAAATTGCAAAATGTCAGATGAATTTGCTTCAAATAAAAGGCAAACATTTTATAATAACGCACTCATTCATCCAGCAGTTTTGGAAATCAGTGGAAACATGCAGTTAAGTGTGTTTAAGCTAAAAGTATAAAATGGTGGTTGCCCGATCAATTTAAACAATTATCAAGACAAGCTAAAGGCATTTATTTAATCTACAGGCAGAACTAACCTGGCTTAAACATTTTATTTTGCATCTGAAACGTTAGGACTTTCATCAGAATATGGATATTTCGAAACATTCTTTGCAGCCTTCTCCGCTCCCTCTGTCTGTACTTTAAGGCTATTGCCTTGGAAACAAAGCTAATCCAAATGAAAAAGAGACATTTAACCCAAACCACAGGATACCCAATGCAATAAATGTCATAAAATTCTCCATGGCATCCCTAATAGTCATTTGGAGAATATTTGCTTTAAGGCTAGTTTTTATGGCATGTTAGCACTTAAGAAATCTCTTTGTCCGCCAAGGCTTTTACAGCTATAACAACTGCTATTCGTAAACGCAAAAAACTGGAACTGACAAGTGCATTTGAAAATCAACAAACCTTGCTGACAATTGATCAAATATCACTGCAAAAAATGTAGTCATTCAAATATCTTAGTTTATATTTAAGGTCCGCATTCTGTCCAAAAAAATACTTTTACAGTTGGCCACTTCCTGAAATACCTAAATAGGGCGATATACAACGCAATTCATTTATTGCTTAATCTATCTTTCTATTTTATATTCTAATTTCGTTCAGCATTTCTATCTAATGAACGCACTTCTACATACGACGAAAAATTGCAGAAAATAATATTTGACATTTTTGTATTGTGTTTTACACGCATATGTTAAATAGAATGCTATAAAGGTAAAACATCCTGTGAGATTAGCATCTTTATTCATCGAATAAGTAAACTGTTTATTTCATTTGGTCCACAAATAAGTTCGCTCTTAGTTTCCTCTTCTTAAGCATAAAAACAACTTCTGCATCATATAAACCCTTCATTCATAACATTAAGCAAACGAACCCTACACGCAATGAAGATTTTTCCTTCAAAGAAAACATTTGTGTATTTTGCCAAATTGCGATCATTTATCAAGCTTCATTGCTTCATGAGGTATATCAAATTGTAAATTACGATTCACAGCTGTCAAAATTGGGGACTGTACCTTGATTTGCTATCTTTTTCATACACTAGTTTACGCTTAAAAGCTGCAGACGCACTTAGATCTCCGTGGATAGAACTTGGCGTTTTCAAGAGGAACGCCACAAGACTTCTGTCGACCATTGGTTACCATCCTTCTATCCCAGATGGAATTAACGTTTACCAAAGTTACAGATGTTGTCAGATTGCAGACAGATAACAAATTAAAAGCTTTTTCCTCATATTCATAGAAACCTCACTTGGGTGGTGAATTGGTCTGTGCTGTTATTTAGACCATCGAGGAAAACGGATTTTGTAGATCAATAGGCCAGTACATAGGTAGTTCAGTAAAGTCTTCATCAGATAAGAAGTATCATTGTTTCATTGTATATTGGCCATGAATTGGGAGAGGATTGTAGTCCGAGCAGTTTTCATGAAAAAAGCCGTTTATTTAAAAGTAACTGCAAATTTATTTCACTAAAGTTTATATCCCTTTGCACTCATATTCTTTTCCATACTTGGGGTAAAAATTGATTCTGCAGTAGAAATGATAATCCAATAAAACTATGTCGATAAATATCGAAACTGTTGCAGGAATTCCCAGAAAAGTGCTGCCAATAGTTCTTTCGCTCGCTTTGGAGCACAGGGCCTACCGTTATCCTGTCTTCTAACAATTCTGCTTTATTCTATCCAATAATTGACTTGAATTGATCAACTGACGGTGACATTGCTCAGATTTCATAATCTTGGATGGATTCAACAACCCAACCTTCTGTTTGACCCCAACAGATCCAGAACAAAACCTTTCTTCTATGAATATTCTCTTTTAACATTGATGTTAATTTTTTGAAAAGGAATCGTGCAAACTTGCATGTTATGGATTATTGAAACTAAGTAACTATTTCTCCCTCGTTACGACATACGCCTTTCTCTTGATTTCCTCGGTTGCAGTTCTTCTGAGGCTGACTAGGTTTTACAACTATGTCAAATGCATTATTCATCTCTGACAAAACCTCTATTAATCAAATGCACCTGGGATCAGTGGTGGAATGCAGATTGTAAATCCTGCTTATCATTCAATTTAATGTGGCAAACTAGGTGGATTACATAAGTTTCAGTAGGCTAAGCGGGTAACTTGACACAAGTGTGATTAAACCCACAGCTACAAATGGCGTGTGGTAGATCAGCTGTTTAGAACGTTGTCTGTGCTGATGCCTTCCCATTCCTGTCATGTGATCTAATCCAACCGGGCAGCCAACTATATCGAAGCTAGGTTAAATGAACTTATGTTAGTCAAGTTAAGCCAAAGACAAATTCCTTACTATTGTAAACTTTCTACTCTAGCTGAAAGTTTGTCAAACATATATCTAACAACACCTACTTCTTCTGAAATTTCCTTTAGTGGTTGACAAGAATTATATCCGAATAGTCTCTTAAGTTTTAATCCTCAAACTAGCTTAAAAGTTACGTATCAGTTAAATCAAAATACAATTCTAATCTTTCAGACACTCATGTGCCTTTTTCTTACGAAAAAAATTGTCTTTTTCATAAGCTTCTCCTATTAAACGATGATATTTAACAGTTCCGGTAAAGCATAAAGCTCGGTTTTTGAAGAAAATGAAAACAAGTGTAACTGATAATTATAGCCAATTTCCGATAATTAGCCTCTTTCTACACCTTAAGTGATAAAAGTAATTCTTGCAACAAGAATCATCGTCTTTTTTTCAAGGACTTGATCTCACAAATGTGAGCTTTTGAAATTGCATTTGTAGCGCTCTGTTTCTTCCATAAGGTTAAATAAAAGAATAGCGACATTATTAATGCGATGTATGCATGAAAGAAAAGGGATGCTCTGCGTATGCGATAAAAAATGTTATCTTAAGAAAACAAACGTTACTAATATTCAAGGTAGAGAGACGGTAGGACGTTAGGCTCAGTGGGAGGTTTATTCATTGTTAGATATTTAATAAAAGTTAGTAGCACTCCCAGGAATTCATCGAGTCAAGCTGATGACGATTATCTCTACTTTCTTGATACTAAGCTAGTAAACGTTTTGATGAAACACAATCACAACTACGAAGTTGTATTTTACAGTATGCCAAACATATTTAGCGTTCTAAGGGGAAGTCTTCTCATATTATAAAAGCTTTATGACTAACGGTTTTTAATAGGGAATTATTGTGTCCAATTATGCGCCAATTTTTCAGTAGCATCTATTCTTGTTGGTTAAAAGGCTCCAATTACCGATGTCTAAAGTACTCAAGGTAAAGAAATTACATTATCCGTTCTACCCAAGGAACACCCGAATTTTATATTTTAATTGGAAAATTTTCGATAAGATATCGCAGTTCACCATTGATTAATGTGTCAAATGAATAT
Source organism: Schistocephalus solidus (assembly GCA_017591395.1). Taxonomy (NCBI): domain Eukaryota; kingdom Metazoa; phylum Platyhelminthes; class Cestoda; order Diphyllobothriidea; family Diphyllobothriidae; genus Schistocephalus; species Schistocephalus solidus. Next base: position 31,343 of record WEDG01008017.1, read on the forward strand.
TCATTTAAATTGTATTCAGTAACACTAAGTTCTTACCAGAATTCAACAAACGAAGGCTTGAAGTAAATACATTTGCTGATGATCACGTCAAAAATATGTCAGAGTTGACTAATAAGTCTAAGCAATAAGTATGTAGGAACGCAAAAATCAATTTACTACGAATGTTTAAGTCAATCACTATAAATGAGCTAACTGTGTAGTTTACTTGACATTAAACGGTAGAAACGGAATCAAAAGTTGCAAAGACAACTAGTTGAATTAATATAATGATAACTATCTAAAAAAACTGTTTTCAGTCTATCCGTGGATGGCTTTTTGAATGTTTTCTATTGAAGATGAAATATTGCGTAAGAACACTTACACTATTGAAGGATTTCAAGGTATAGCTAGACAACCTTCAGTAAAAGAGTGAAAAATATTGTTGTTTAGGAACTTTAAGGTACATGAAAAAATTATAAGATATCATGAAACTTCTGCACGTTCATAATAATTAGATGCACTCGATAGTGCAAGACGTTTTTTTGCCTTCGTTTTCGGATCCTCAGTCAAACGCATGATAGAAGATGGACGTACAAGGGGCGGCAGCACTTGTAAGATGCATTGACCATGCTTCATTATAAAATCATAATTTCTTGCCCTTACATCCATCTTAATTCCTGAACTGTTTGCTTGCTGGTCCACATCCGAGAAGAAAAGTGGCACAATGGCGTTTCTTATATTTGTTACTTTCATAGTTATTTATCACCAGTGTGTTCCGCTGAGTTCGTCACCAGAAGTGACGCTCGCTAGTGCTCTCACCACGCTGTCAAGATCTTTAGCCTGGCAAACATTCAAAATTTCATATGGAGGGGAAGGGGGGTTTCGCTGGATAGTCTCCCGCTCAGCCCGCAACTTGAGCGTTTGTCTTCTCTTCTGAGAATTTTGGCCTTATCAAAAGACCTGTGGACAAGCTGGAGCAATGCATTAACTAGTCAAGAGGTCCAGGATAAACAGATGAACTACAAAGGGCTGTGAGCATTCGAGAGCAAACGTGAATAAATGACATGGATATCACTCTTGCTTTATTTTTCATTTAAATAACTACTACTAACGTATTAAATTTTAATGTGCATATAATAGGTAAGACGATTGTGTAAACATTTAAATAAATATTAATGGATGCGAATGTGTGTTTCAATGATTAATTTAGGAGACTTGTCAGGCACTAGGAAACATTTCCTTCTTATTGTGGGATTGCAAATTTATGATGTAGTCCACCTTCAGAGCAAGTAGCAGTACCTGAAAAAGCCAAAGTGCTAGAAGGTATATGCCAATCAGCGATCCAGGACCCAAAGTTGCGGTAAATGAGCGTAGATATATATTAGCCGTCACCAGACCGATACATCGATTGTCTGAGTTCTCATTTTAGAACTTGGTGTCGATCAATCCTTAAATCATCTTGCTTAAAGTGTGGGTAGGCTGTGAACTAAACTGAATAACCCATTTCGTAGGTGTAAACAGCTACCTACGATAATTCGTCACCCCGCAAGTCACCCAAATTATTTTCATTCATAGGAGATTTGAGCATGCGCCTCTTTCTACTTTCGATGCCCAGCGGCTCTTTAGGCCTCAATGTGCAACATAATAACCTAAAGTGCTCGGTGGGACTAAGCCAGTCTTTGACTGTCATGACGCTGCTGAGCATGGTAATACTGAGTTGGTGTTCGGTGGGAAACCTGCTCCCACAGTGCTGCGCTCGTTTGCTTCTGAGACGTCCTTAATATGTAGCAGTGTCATATGCTGCGTACTGTTTCTTATGAATCCTCTAAGGCTGACCACATAAGCATTGACTAATAAACGCTTAGGATAACCGTTAAATAGTGTCTTAATACATTGCGAGAAATCCAGGATTCCAACTCAATTTGATTTACCTTTGTTTTATTAGACGTCCGGAGAATAACAAATACTTTATGTCAATTAATTGTAAGGTTAGAGTCACCATTATAAGAGAAAACCAGAACTCACAGTGTTTGTTCTTCAGCCACTAAATTTCAGGTCAACTGACAGCTTTATTATTAGCATCATGAGTTAAGATGAGCAAAATACATTCTTTTTTGTCCGATTATTCCCATAGCAGGAGATTTTCTCTCATTTATCAGGAAAAAATACTATTGCAGTTTCCACCAAAAAGTGTGATGTTTTTGTCAGACAAATGCAACGGAACTTCAATCAATTCATTCTTTAGATTCAAATATGCTGAAATAAATTGTGAATTCGTTTGCGTGCCTAGACCGATAAAAATAAATCTACTTGCGATCGAGCCTGCTTATGTTCTCGAAATGCTGTTACGGATGCACAGTGATGAAACTGTGAGGATTTTCTCAAAGAAAGATGCTGCAAAAGCTTTTGACTTCGCAGAATGAATGAGTATTTTATTTGAAGCTAATTTGCAGATTTCACACAATATACTATATGTGTGAATACCCTCATAACTTCTTTGATGTATATTCGTTTCAGGAGATTTGGAACTAGCAACTAGGATCAAATTGCAGCTAATAGAGCTAAAATGCCCTTTGAAGCTACACATTAGGCTTATAGGTTTAAATGGTTTTTTTTCGTGAAAAAACGCAAAGAACTGCAAAGAAGCTCAACCTTTGACTCAGGTTTCTTCCACTTGGAGGGTTTCCTATTTGAAATACTGGAGATTTAAACATATACGGAAACAGACTGATATGTATTAATGTAAATTAATGCATATTAATAAATTTGAATGAATTTAAAAAAACTAAAATGCTGGTAGCCATCAAGGAGAATTGATGGCTATCTTAGTTTAGACATACTTCTGATATTTGTGCAATGACTTCGTTATGAAACTAGGGTTTAGATGACAGCTTCGGAAAGGGTTTGCATTGAAGAGCGGCTGCTAGCGGCGCTCGAGAGTGAGTCTCAAGGCACAGCGAATGCAATTCAATATTCCCGATATAAACAAGCAAGACCACGAATCCGTGGCTAAATGATTATACCGCTGGACGTCTGCAACGGGTACTGGGTTAGATCCTCAGGTGGCGCACTAACTTGACTGCGGTATGAAAGGGCTGACGACGGCTTATAACCCCGAAATGGCCATTCCAGTCTTCCTTGTCTTTGTTGTCAATATTCACTTGCCTATTCTACAACTAACTGCAGTGGGGCTGCTAGCGGGTCTTGAGGATGAACTGCAAGGCGATCGGTAAGCGCTTATCCAACAATGCAAGTCAATATTCCCTCCCTGAACCAGCAAGACTACGCGACCATTTCTCGATCGTTAGAGTGATGGATTTCTGACCAATGGGTCGCCAGTTCGATCCTCGGCTGGCACACCACCATGAGTTTGGTATGACTTGCTGACTACGACTAATAAGCCGAAAATGGCCATTCCAAGTTCCCTTGTCTTTGACGGCAATAGTCATCTGCCTCTTCTACTACTAGTCGCCGTTCAACTTATAGCGGTGCTTGTGAGTGAACTGCAAGGCAGATTGGCACGAGTGAGTTCAATAAGCGTCCATCAAATAATGCAATACAATATTCCCTATATAAACATTACAAGACTACGAGCCCGTTTCTTAATGGTACGGGCGTTGGAATTCTGACCTACGGGTCACGCGGTTGATCATTGGTAGGTGCCACACCTGGAGTTGGGTTTGACTGGCTGACGACGGCTAATAAGAAAGAAATTGCCATTCTAGACTCCCGTGTCGTTGCCGGCAATATGCACCTGCCTATTTTACTACTAGCTACCGTGGGGCTGCTGACAGGGCTCGAGAGTGAACCTCAAGGTAAAACGGCCCGAGTGAGTTCCGTTAGAGATTTTTTAGCGCTCATAAAAAAATGCTAGTCAATATTCCCTCTCTTAGCGGTAAACAATTAGCAAGTGTTACTCAAAGACTGCAAGTCAATATACCCTAGCTAAACCAACAAGACTACGAGCCCGACTCCCATTGGTAACAGAGTTGGAATTCTGATCACCGGATCGCGGGTTCGATCATAAGTCGGGGCATTTACTGGGGTTTGGGTATGACTGGCTGCAGATGGCCCGAAATGTCCATTTCAGTCTCCCTTGTCATAACTGGCAATATTCACCTGCAAATTCTACTACTTCAGGCCTTGCGAGTGCTGTCGGGGTTCAAGAGCACACCTCTAAGAAGAGCTACACGGGTGAGCACCCTTAGTGATGTTTTAGCGTTCATGAAATCAAGCAAGTCAATATTTCCTAGTTAAACCAGCAGGACAGTGTTCACGTGGCTCAACGGTTAGAGCATTGTACTTTTGATCAACGGGTCGCGGGTTCGACCATCAGTTGGTGTCCTTTCTGGGGTGGGATATGGCTGGCTGACGATCCCTTGCAAGACAAAATGGTCCTTTCAGTCTACCTTGTCTTTGCATTCAATATTCATCTGCGTATTCCACTACTTGAGGCCTTTGCTGCTGCAGGCAGTGATCGAGAGTGGAACTCAAGGAAGCGCGGCAAGACTCAGTTCCATTAGCAAAGGTTTAGCTTTCTTATAATAAAGCAAGTCAATATTCTCTTTCTAAACCAGCAGGACAGCATGAGCATGGCTCAATGGTAAGCGTTGTAATTGTGATCAACGGGCCGCGGGTTCACTCCACGGGTGGTGAACATCATTGTGCAAGTAGGTCTGGCTGACGACGGCTTTTAAGCCAGAAATGGTCGTAGCCATCTCGCCTGTCGTTCCCTGAAATATTCACCTGCCTATCCTACTACTTAAGGCCTTGCGGCTGCTGGTGGGGCTCGAGAGTGAAACACGAGGAAGTGCAGCACGAGCGAGTTCCTTATGTGATCGGTTAGTGTTCAGCAAAGAATGCAAGTCAAAATTCCCAAGCAAAATTAGCAAGAGAACGAATTTGTTTCCCAAATATTATTGCCCTGGAATTCTGACAACGGGTCGTGGGGTTAATCATAATTTGGTGAACGACCTAGGATGGTGATTACCCACTGACGATGGCTAATTCTGCAGAAATGTCCGTTCCAGTCTCCCTTGTCTATGCCGGCAATATTAATTTATAAGTTCTACAACTAGCCACCGTGCGGCAGCTGGATTCCCGAGAGGGAAACTCGAGGCTAAGTGGCACGAGTGAGTTCCGTTAGCGATCGGTTAGCGTTCATGAAATACTGCAGGTCAGTATGAAAACCTGCAGGACAGCGTGCTTATGACTCAATAGTGACAGCGTTGATCAATTTGATGAAAAGTTTTCGGGTTCGATTCTCGGGTGCTGCACGTCCTGGTACTGGATAAGAATGTCTTATGACGGCAAATAACTCAGAAATGGCCAATGCACACGCTATTGTCTTTCCCAGCAATATTTACCTGCTTAATCTACTACTTGAAACCTTGTGGCTTCTGGCGTGGCTCGAAAGTGAACCTCAAGGTAGAGCATCACGATTGAGTTCCCTTAGCGTTGGGTTAGCGTTCGTGAAATAATGCAAGACAAATTACCTACTTTAACCAGCCGAACATCGTGTACGTGGGACAAAGTACAGTGAGTTGGAATTTTGATGAATGGTTCACGAGGCATTGCGGATGCCGGTGGGGCTTGAGAGTGAACCTCAAGGGACAGTGGCACATGTGAGTTCGATAAGCGATTGGTATGTGTTCATTAAATAATACCAGTCAATATTCCCTCACTAAAACTACAAAAGAATAAAACTAGTTCGCATGTTTTTATACGTTGGAAGTCTGATTAACGGGGCGCGGGCTTCATCCTCGTGTTTTGCACGAAATAAGGCAGGGGATGTCCAGCTGAGGACGGCATATATGACAGGAATGTCCATTCCAATCTCCCATGTCTTCGTCGGCAATATTCACCTGTTAATTCTACTACTTTGGGCATAGCAGATGCCAGTGTGACTCGAGAATGAAACTCAAGAATCAGTGGCAAGTGTGAGTTCCTTAAGCGATCGGTATGTGCCTATCAAAGAATGCCAGTCAATATTCCCTCACTAAAACGGCCACAGAATAATATCGTTTTGCATGTTTTAATACGTTGGATATCTGATTAACGGGCCATGTGTTCGCTCCTTGCCTGCTGCATGAACTTTGGTAGGGGATGACCGGCTGACGACGTTTACAAAGTCAGAAATGTCCATTACATTCTCCCTTGTCCATGCTCTAAATATAATTCTGCAAATTCTACTGCTTGACGCATTGTGGATCTCAGCAGTGCTCGGGAGTGAACCTCAAGATAGAGCGTAACGAGTGTGTTCCCTAGGCGACCGGAATGCCGGTCAATTTTTGCTAACTAAATCGGCAAGAGAATAATAACGTTTCGCATGATTTAATAGATTGATCGTCTGATCAACGGGCCGCGTGTTCGATCCTCGGGTGTTGCATGACCTATTGTAGTTGATGTCCGGCTCACAACGTCATATATGACAGAAATGTCCATTAAGGTGTCCCTGTCTTTGCCGGCAATATTCACTTGCTAATTCTACTACTTGAGGCGTTGTGGATGCCGGTGTGGCTCGATAGTGGACCTCAAGTGAGAGCGGCCCGCGTGATTTCGATTAGCGACCGGTGTGTTCATCAAATAATGCATGTCAATCTTCCCTATCTAATACTGCTAGTGCAAAATAGTTTTGAATGGGTTAACACATTTAAAGTCTGGTCAACGGGCTGCTGGTACGATCCTCGCGTGGTACACGACCTGGTGTTATGGATGAACGGCTGACGACAGTTGCTTTATCAGAAATGTCCATTCCATTCTCCCTTGTTTTCACACTAAATATAAACCTGCAAATTTTACTACTTGAGCAATTGCAGATCCCGGTGGGGCTCGAGAGTGAACCTCAAGGGAAAGCGAAACGTGTGAGTAGGCTAGGCAATCGGTATGTGTTCATTAACGAATGCCAGTCAATATTCGCTAACTAAAGCCTCAAGAGAATCATACCGTTTTCCATCGTTTAATACGTTGTGAGTCTGACTAACGGGCCTCGGGTTCGCTCCTCTGGTGTTGTACGACCTGGTGTTGTGTATAACCGGCTGACAACGGCATAAAAGACAGAAATATCCATTCCAGTCTCCCTTGTCTTTACCGACAATATTAAACTGTCTATTCTACTACTTGAGGCCTTGCAGTTGACGGTGATACTCGAGAGTGAATCTGAAGGAAGAGGGGCACGAGTTAGCTCCGTAAGCGATCGGTATTTGTTTATCAATGTGTGCCAGTCAATATTCCTGTTGCGGAGACGTGAACCGCAGTCGAGTCGCGGCCCAAGGTGGAAAGTGCACGTGATGACGCACACCGAAAAAGGCCAAGCCGGCTGAGAAAGACGCGTTGGAAAAATGGCAACCAATCAATGTGCGCCGCTGCACCGAGCCCGCGTGAAGCCGTGACGCACGCGTGCAACCCAGACATTCGAGATGTTTCCGCGAGGGGTTTCCAGTGTGAGGTGTGACCAATCAATGCAAACCACGTTGCAGGCCAGACAGTTCCAGAACGCTCTCCGCTATTGTCACACCATTGGCCGGAACGATAGAGAACACCCAGAACTCAATAAGTAGACGAGAGTTTATGAGCTAGAGCTCCACCAAATTCAGCCGGCCTAGAAGAGGGTTTTTTCCAGAAAACCCGTTTTACCTTCTCCTCTATCAAACCCGTCGGGATAGAACAATCTGGTGACCATTGTCTGAACTTATGCTTACAGCAGTTACTCGACGCACAACGGGCCAGTCTTGCGGCTTTTCTTTCAGAAATACAAAATTTGGACTCTGGCTGGGAAGAACAAATGAATAGAACATGAATATCGGATCACAGAATTCACTTACGATCACAACGGCGATGTCAATTTTGAAGTTTGGTACCGCAAATATGCACTTCTATTTGAAGAGGAAGGCTCAAAAATTGGAGGACAAAGAGAAGGTTGAAGTCATACTTTTGAAGCTAGGCCAGCGCGAACATGGGCGGTACTTTAAGCTCATTTTGCCAAAGAAGCCGGTAGATATTGCATTTGAGGAAACGGTTAAGAATTTGAAATCGTTGTTTAGTTTCTCAAAGTCCTGGTTCAATCGACGTTACCAGTGTTTTAGCATTGAATGGCAGCCTCATGAATACTATTTTGACCTAGATAGCCGATTGAATGATGCCTATCATCAAGCAGACCCAGAACAGGCCACTAGTCAACAGATAAAGGCCCTCCTTTTCATTAAATCATTAACTCTGCTGAAGGACGCTGATGTCCGCACACGATTGCTCGCTCAGCTGGATCAGAAAACCGAGATGACGGTGCACCAACCAGGAGTGTAGTTTGTCCAGATCCTGAATATAAAAAACGACAATAGGCTCATCGGTGCCGTAAACAGCCAAACTGTGCGTGTTTTTGAAACGAAAGCGAGCAGGCCGAAGGAGAACACTAGTTATCAAGGAAACAAAAGTCAACTTGCTGGCAGTGGTGGATGACATTTTGTGTCAGATTATCCTTATCGATCGAGAAGGTGTTACAAGTGTTCGCGGGTTGGTCACAAAGTGGCACACTGTCGCACAAAAACAGTCGAGTCCAGGAAAGAGATGTAATACTATTGCGCAGCGAGATTCGCAGGTGCTTAGATGCGAAGACAGAAAATATCTGACGGTCAGCATTGATGGAGAACCCGCTAGGCTGCAGGTCGGCACGGCTTCAGACCTCACGATAGTCAGCATAGAAATGTGGGAGGTTCTTAGGTCACCTGAACTGAAACCAACAGCCGCCCGTGCCTGGGCATCAAATAATACACAAATGCAATTCAAGGGTGTTTTTCAGGCCACTATAGTTTTCGAGGAAGAAGCCTTTCTCTCGGACATTTACGTCTCGAATTCCGAAAACGATCGGCTTGGCAAAAAGACCTTCTCACAGTTGGGTTTGTGGAGTCGACCATTCCAAGAGATATGCTGTGCTGTAAACATTACGGAAGAGGACCTGAGGAAAAATTATGCCGAACGCATGGAGATGTCAGTCGGAACGTGCACAAAAACTACAGTTAGGGTGAAGCCAGGGAAGAAGCCGGTATTCAGACAGAGTCGAGGCGTTCCATTTGCAGTACAATCAGCGGTTGAGGAAGAACTGGGGCGCTTAAAGCAGAATGGAATTATCTGCCCCACAAACTATTCAGCGTGGGCAGCCCCGATAATGGCGGTAAAGAAGCCTAACGTGAGAATAAGATTCTGCGAAGATTATTCAACTGGGTTGAATGACGCTTTAGAAAATTATCATTACCGTCTGCCGACTGTAGAACACATTATTGCGACGTTGAATGGAGGAACATATTTCGCAAGATTGATCTTTCTGAGGCATATCTACAGCTACCGGTGGACGAGGCCACGCAGCAGATGTTTACAATTAATACACATAAGGGTCCATTCAAATATACTCATCTCAACTATGGCGTCAAAACGGCACCCAGTATATTCCCAGAAGCTTATGGACACCATGCTTACAAATAGCCCTGGGACTTTTGCTTACTTGGATGACATTTTGGTCGTCGGTCGTACAGACGAGGAGATGCTTCAGAGACTCGATAAAGTCATGGAAAATCTTATTGATTATGGCCTGAAAATAAACATGGAAAAGAGCGAGTTCCTTCGAAAAGAAATACACTACCTCAGATTTGTGGTAAGCGAGGCAGGACACTCACCAGATCCAGAGAGAGTTGAAGCATTCAAGAATGTGAAGGTGCCAAAGAATGTAAGTGAGCTACAATCACTTATGAGCTTGGTCAGCTACTACTTACCATTTATTGCAGGGTTGCACAACTTAAAGCCACCTCTGAACCGACTGCTTTGCAAAGATGCAAAATTTGACTGATCTGCAGACTGTCAGGAAGCGTTTGACAGTATCAAGGCGAAGATTACTGAATCGACTTTGCTCTAAAATTTCGAAACTGATAAAGAATCTATTGACCAGGCGTATACCTCTGAGTACGGGTTAGGCGGCGTTCTCCTTCAGAAGTATTCGGACGAAATAATCTTGCCCTTAGTGCATGTCGCCAGGGCACTCACAAAGGCAGAAATAAACTACAGTCAAATCGAGAAAGAGGCACTGGCGATAATTTGTGCAGTACGGAAATTTCGTCAGTTCATTTACGGTAGACATTTCTTCCTCCACACAGATCATCAACCGCTAAAGTTTTTGTTGGGCACAAATCCTGGTGTGCCCCAGTACGCAGCGAAGAGGATACAACGGTGGAGTACCATTATCTCGATTTATGACTTCGTAATTCAGTACGTGCGTACTCAGAAGTTCGGGGCTCCAGATGCTTTATCACTACTGAGCGTAAGCGACGAAAATCCGGACGATGTGGTGATCGCAAGCTCTTTGATACAAGATGACGAATAATTTATAGGCGTCATACAGAACAACCCTGAAAAATGACCTTTTTGGTCAAACACAAGCCGACCGTTTTATGGCAGGCAACTTGATGTACGACTACTGTACCTAAAACCAGAGGTTCGGGTTTCCCAATCGCTAAAAGACTATTTTTGGGAGGGAGAAGAGGTGGTTGCCCGAAATTAAAACCCTTACGAGAAACTGTAGGTAGTGGTTTAATACGTTGGACTTCTGATCAACGGCCGCGGATATGATTCTCGTGTTTTGCATGACCTTGGGTTGATTGAACATTTTACGACGGCCCATAAGACAGAAATGTCCATTTCCTTCTCCCTTGTCTTCGCCGGCAATATTCACCTACCAGGCGGATGCTGGTGGGGCTCGAGAGTGCAACTCAAGAATTAGCGGCACGAGTGAGTTCCCTAAGCGATCGGTATGTGTTTATCAGTGAATGCAAGTCAATCTTCCCTATCTAAACCAACAGGACAGCGTGGCCGTGGCAAAATTTTTAAAGCATGGTAATTTTAATCAACTGGCTGCTTGTTCGACCATAATTTGGTGCACATCTTGGAGCTGGGTATGACTGGCTGACGAAAGCTTATAAGCCAGAGTTGGCCCATTCCGTGTCCCATGTCTTTGTTTGCAATATTTACATGCCATTTCTCCTACTTGAGGCCTTGTGGCTGCTGGCAGGTCTCAAAAGTTTAATTCAAAGTTTAGCTGCACGAGTTCCCTTATCTATCGTTTAGTATTCATAAAAAATTGAAGTCTATGTTCCCTATCTAAAACGGCAAGAGAACGAACCCGTTTCGCAAGGTTTAGAGCTTTGGACTTCTAAACAACGGGCCACGGGTGCGATCCTCGTTTGGTGCACGACCTGGGGTTGTAGATGACCGGCTGACGACGGTTACTAAGCCAGAAACGGCAGTTCAGTCGCTCTCGTCTTTTTCAGCAATATTCACCTGGCAATTCTACTACTAGCAGCCATGCGGCTGCTGGTGGGGCTCGAGAATGAATCTGAAGGAAGTGCGACACTAGTGAGTTGCCTTAGCGATCGGCCGTCGTCATCCGGCCATCCCGACTCCCAGGTCGTGCACCACACGAGCATGGACCCCACGGCCCGTTGATCAGAAGTCAAACACTCTATCCACTGAGAATTCGTATCGTAGTCTTGCATGTTTAAAAGAGAATTTTGAATTAAGTAACTCTCTAACCATTGATCCATGGGCTGGCTGTGCTGCTGGTAATATTGACTTGCGTTATATCATGACCGCTAAACCATCGCTAATGGAACCCACTCTTGCCACTCTGCCTTGAGGTTCACTCTCGATCTCCACCATGATGTCTAGTAGTATAATCGACAGGTGGTAATTCCTGACAAAGACAAGCTAGATTGGAATGGCCATTTCTGGCTTATAAGTCGTCGTCAGCCGGTCACGCCCCATGTTGTGCACCACCCGTGTATCCAGCCAGAAGTATCTGCTCAGAAGTCCAAACCTCTAACCATAGAGAAACGGGCTTGTAGTCTTGTTGGTTTAGAAAGCGAATATTTACTCGTGTTCTTTGGTGAACACTAAACGATCGCCATCGGAACTCACTCGTGTCACTTTGCCTAGAGGTTCACTCTTGAGCCACACCAGCTGCCGCACCGTGTAATGCAGCATACCATGTGAATATTGCGGAAAAATATAAGGGAGACTGTAATGACCATTTCTGGCTTATTAGCGTCATCAGCCGCTCATACCCTATACCAAGTTGTGCACTAACCAACGTTCAAACCCACGACCTGTTGATCTGAATTCCAACTCACTAAACCTTCAGCAACGGGCTCTTTCTATTGCCTTTTTAGATAACGAATATTGCCTGGCATTCCTTGATGAACACTAACCGATCCCTAAGGGAACTCATTCGTTCTGTTCTGCCTTGTGGTTCAATCTTGATCACCGCGAGCAGCCCCAAGGCCTCTTGTGGTTGAATAGGCAGGCGTTTATTACCAGGAACGGAAGGCGAGACTGGAATGACCATTCCTAACCTAGTAGCTGTCGTCCGCCCGTCATCCCCAACCTTGAATGATCCCGCGACCCGCTGATCAGATATTCAACCCTCTAACCATTGAGAAACGGGCTTGTAGTCTTGCTTGATTAAAAAGCGAATATGGAATTGACTAACGCTCTAATCATTGAGCTATGGGCACGTTGTCCTGCCGTTTTATAAGGGGAATACTGACTTGCTTTCTTTGATTAAAACTTGCCGATCACTTACGGAAAGCATTCAGCCCGCATTGCCTTAAGGTTAACTCTTGAGCACCGTAAGCAGCCGCAAGGCCTATAGTAGTGGAATAGGCAGGTGAATATTGCCGGGGAAGACTTGCCAAACTGGAATGGTCATTTCTGGCTTATTACCTCTCGTAAGGCTGTCAAACCCATCCAGAGGTGATGCACCACCTGGCGATGGAAGTTGCAGACCATTAGTCAGAATTGCAGCACTCAAACCACTGATAAACCTACTCGTAGTTTTGCCGGTTTAGACACCTTATATTGACTTGGATTTGACTGGTGGATTGAGCTGCAGAATGCACAGTAGCCACGCGGATTTTCTCGCAATTGCATGGAGTGCATTCATAGTTTCTTGCGAACTATTAAAATGGGATTAACCTGACTAGGTAAAATGCTAAGATAGAATTTATTTATTCAGCAAATATGTTTGACAGTCATCCATTATTGCCCTTTAACAGCTAAATAATTCACTTAGCGGTATAAGCAAGTCGTGTCCCATTGAGTGGATGCTACATAATTAAAAAAACACGAAAGGATCAACGTTTAAAATTTTGATGGCTTCTACGCTATAGCAAAAGGCCTGATCAGGAGTCTTTTAAAGATGCTATCACGTCTGTAAAGTTTTTTGACATAAGCTTATTATACCTTGCACAGTGTCTTTGCATATAGCGCAAATAACTTTACCTGATCACCTACTGGAAGATATAAGCCAATTTTTCGATAAACACTAAAAAACATGGAACAGTAAGACAGATATGAAATTTGTCAGGAATTGGAACAGTTCTTTAAATAAACTGGCACTTTCTTCGTGCATAAAATTCGATGGTGACGTAACACGCTACAACAATGTGTTCGAGGACGATTATTTCGCGTATTTCATTTAAAAAATATAATTCTATTTACGGGGGTGTCCGACATCAATGAGCGAAACTTAAAAATTATAAGTAGTCATTTAATATAGTTGTTTTTGTCAGGGGGTGGAAGAAAGCTTGTTCAAAAGCAGGCATCGTGATGTGAATGAAATATCTTTGAATTACGTGTCAAGCTAATAAATATTGCAACTATACTTCAGTAATTGTTTTCAAATTGAATATCCGTTTCCGAACTTCGCTAATCATTTGTTGAAAAAGGCAATCTACACTTCTTTATAGAGAAAAATGCAACAATGTGGGTAAAAAAGGCTTCTGCTTATGATTTGGTTTATAATGCCTACGCGGTAGAACGATGACCTCCTCGGCAGAAGCATGGGTTTACAACCTTTTTTGCCACATACAAAGTTTCTGCCTAATTTTGCGCACCTCACAAAGGAAGTTAAGTCCTTTTTTCTGAAGTAAACGCTAACGGTCAGCTTTTTCAGAGGTTGAATATAACCAAAAGCTGGACATTTTATATGAATTGACTCATAATTGAGAAAAACAGAAAACTTCAATGTGGCTATTGAAATGAACATAAATGCTTGACTTCGGACAACAGGCATACACATATTAAAACAGATCAATTGAGACATTCGCAAAGCTAATTATTTTAAAGAGAACAGAGAAGAACGTGCTCATTTCATCTGCATGTACACTACAAAAGACTAGTCTTTCATTTGGTCATAAAGTATATTACAATGTCACAATCTGAGTGAAGACCGAAACTGGGGTAATCGTTTTTGCAAAATCTAGTTCATCCGCGCTAGAGGTGCAATCACAATTTCATGGAAGTCGCAATCTTCTACTCATATGCTTCTTGATATTACCGAACATGGGACATGCCAGTAACTCAACGGATATTGAATTTCATACATTTTATCAAACTCTAATTTTTTTTCGCCAAATAACGTGATATAAAAACCAGTGTTTTCATTTGTAAAATAAAATCATTAATAAAGTTGGCTTAAATTACGTGTGTCACCTAACTGTTCTGTAAAGCAGTCTCCATTTTGCAGTGATTTGTATAGTAAATATCAATATTGGTGACTTATATTATCCCACATGACCAAAAACAGATTGCCAACTCGAAAGCAAAAAAAAAAAATGATCGTTTTCATATTGCAAGTAGGAAAAGGGTTAACATTAAATAGCCGATTAAAATATGAGGCAAATTATAGGAATTTTTCTGTTATTCTCGTAGTGTCTAGAAGTAGAAGGTGCGAAGAGCTCTTGCTTTCGTCTGAATACCTCAGGCATTTTTAGAGTAACGAATAGATATTATATTCATAAAACATGTGTTTTTGGAGACAAAGGCCTATCTAATATCATGATTGGTGTTAAACAATAATAACACCATATGCAATTTTCTGACTGAAAGAAATCAATTCTAAATTAAACGCAAATGTTTTAATACAGCATTTTACTTCAATTACGTTTTTCTTGGTCAGCCACGGTTCCGTACCTGCAAGACCGGGGAGAAACAAAAATATAAGCGTTATATGTGCTGTTATGCCAGACAGAGTAATGCCTGTGCTTACGCCCTAAATGTTTGCAGAATTGCCTTGCTTGTGTTCAATCGTGTTATATGTCTTAAAGTACCTTTTGCATCACAGACTCCAGAAAACTTTATTGTGAAACTTCATTTCCAAACCTTTGATGCATATAATTTGGTTGTTTATTGCACATGCATGCCTCACAATACAAGACTTTATAGTCTCAATGCCTTCATTTGCGAAACGGTCGTATGAGTTAGCACGCAGTGTGAAAAGTACGAATCAGCTGTTAAGAAGACGTTCTGGCAAGCAGACTTTTGGTGTGAAAAAACATCTATATGCAAGACGTTCTGGCAAGACGTTCTGTAAGAAGACGTTCTGGCAAGCAGACGTTTGGTGTGAAAAAAACATCCGTATGCAAACTCACGACACAAAGCCCACTATCACAGAGAGCGTCAGTCCCTAGAATTGTGACAAAAAAATATACTTCATATTTTCAGTCTACATAAAATACACGTAGGTAGATCATTAAAACGACTGAAGGGACTAAGTGAATACTCAACATATTTTGCAGCTCTAAACCCCTCGTGCACACATTCCTTGAAGATTTTGCAAACCGAAGGTCCAAATTGGTGCCTCGTGAATTCCTCTGATCTAAGATATGCAAAACATCATTTCTAAGGAGATAACAGAGGGTTTAGTGGTAGAACCCAAGCCATTACGATACATGTTAGTAGCACATAGCAATCGATAGACCTCTTATATCATGAAGAGTCTCAAAAACATAAAACTGAACGGAATGATGATGTTTCTGCCAGAAGTCTTATCCTTCTGTACACACGTATCCGGTGCTGAGACAGCCAATCTAATTTACTTATTGCTATCGGCCAATCATCAGGATGTAGACAAACCAACAAATTTACTCAAACAAGTATTTCTAACACGCCCCTAAAACGTATATTTTCCTTTAACAACGAACGATATAGACAAATAGACGGATTTGATATGAGCTCGAATTTTCATGTTCTCTAAGCAACGCATTCGTGGACAAACTGGATAAGTGTTAACTAACTGATCAGAGCAACTGGCTGAGGTAATACCATTGAGACGTGACTGCGCAATGTAAAATTGACCATTGTTGTCATCTAAGGACAGAAGATCTTTAAATTACTCAGGGACATGATTCTTTTTATACACTTAATTATTAAATTATGGCAACTGGCAGATAACCAGATGGTAACTTGTAACTTTCGACTTTTCAAAGATAACATCGCCCCGGATTCTAATAAATTCTGCCTATCTATTTATTCTTTAAACATATTCCAAACACATTTACTGTCAGTCATACCAATACAGTTTAAGTTTAATCAGTACTCATCATCTGTTTGAAATTGCTAAGTTTATTTGAAATTATATTTATTTTTGAGCTTTAGCAACACAAAATTGCTATTTTTACCCCTGCTGCATCGACCTGCGACATGACTAGGATAATGTCTCATGTTCAAGAACCTATAAACGATAAATCATGTGCGAAAGTGGAAAGAAAAGGGTTGATTTGCACATCCACCTGCAAAATGAGAAGAAAAGGGCGTTTTCTTCCTTAACTTAGTGAGATGCCCGATGGACCAATTCAAAGAAGTATATATAACGAGTAAGCATGGACACTGCAGCAAACATATTCCAATAGATTTGCGCTAGAAGTCAGAAAATGAGGTCATTCTGTTGGCCAATTAACATGTATAGCAAACTGTTTACTCCGGATATGCAACCGAACAAACTCAGTCATACATAATTGCAAGAAGACAAATACAAAAACGACTGTTCCTTTGGTGGAAATCAATATTCAACGGTCCAGAATACTGTTAGAAGCCGGTCACATACGTTAGCGTTTCCAACTTATGCCTAACCTCAGCCATTGCACGCGCGTTTGCAGGGCTATGAGTAAATTGATTTTCTTCAGCTGTCCAATATTTTCGTCTTGACGTTGAGTATAGGCTATATTGTTAGATCTCCACAATCTGTATTTAAAACATAATGGTTTTCTGGAGACAAGCTTATTTTGGGGAAAAAACTATGAAGCTTCCATCCATGCGGACGCTATAATATCATAGAAAATTCAAAGTGCAGTGTAGGCAAGAGTTATCTGGTTGACAGCCATCACCGAGTAGTTTTCAAACAAAAATTTCGATTAATCTTCAAACATTCAACAAACCACTACGAATTCTTGTGCCATTCGTTACTTCTGACGGAAGGGGTTGTGTCCCTAGAGTTAGAAAATCCCAATAAGCGCTGTCAGAAAGCGTTATTCAAGCCCGCTAGCTACCTGGCCTTTTACTCAGTCGTGGGCGCTTCTATGCGCATTATGGCACGTCACCTTACAGGGAGGAAATATAAACCCCGACAGCTTATCTTATGAATTTTCTCCTTTTATGACATTATTAGACTGTCATCCTCCGCATCCCGCACATTATCACTCTTTTTCTTTTGCTGCTTTCGCTATTCAACGTTCAAACAACAGGTTAGGTCAGATGATGAAAAATCACCAGCGCACGTCTGAACAGTTCAGTTTCTTAATGTAAAATTCACTTGAGGAACACTGCCAAAATTTTAAGTGTGCGCGTAATCATTAAAATGCCAACAGACAGTCAATACCTTAAGTTATAAATAAGAACTGAAGCAAGTGGTGTGCTAATTTGTTTAAATAGGCTAGCAATTCCATTGGAATATTTATACGATACATTAATGGTTTTTAACCATAACTGGACTCTAAAGAGGCTGAAGTAAACAGCCATTTCTTCTAAAATGTTGGTGAGGGCCATGAGATGCTCGGCTAAGACGATTATACAAAATTTGGCTTGTACTCCGTTATTATAATAAAGGTTTCGTTTAATTTATTGAAGCAGTCAACACTGTTGTCTATATGCATGGGTAACTTTAAGTATTCAATTTTAAGATAGTGATTTTTAGAATGAGAATCATTTACTAGACTAAAGCTGAAATGCGGGCATGTTTTTTTCAGTCCTGCGCTGCTGGATGACGTAACTGCGAATGGTACATTGCATCAGTGGGTCCCCGAGGCGTTTTTCGTTTTAAATAATTTAAATTCTCAATATTAATTTTAATTTCCTTAAAATAGTGCGTGGAAAGGTGAAACAAGGTATATGGAAGAGGTCTCGCAGATTCGAATTTGATAAACATGTGCATACTTGTCCTAAATGTCAACGATTTCAGTGCTTTAGCCTCGTAATATTCGCGATGGGCAAGTGGTAAGAAATGGGAATACAAATACGTGTAATGAAGGAGTTAAATCATGTCATACATACCTATATAATGTCATATGGATCACGCTGGGAGACCATGTAATGAGCTTAGTCCTCAATGTTGCGTCTTGTGGCTAAACAAAATGGGCGAAACATATGTCTGGGCTTAAATGCGTATGCGTGATGTGAGTATGTTAAACGAAGGTATTAAAATTTATACACATTCCACTGAAGGATAGTAAATTGACAATGCTACGGGAAAAATCTGCTACTGTCGTTGCTATTTAGCTTAACGATTTGTTTTGAGTTAGGTTTCCAAATAAAAGGTGCTTACATGGAGAAGTTAAGAGACAATTAACATCCACTTATAATAAAATAAAATTTTGCTAGCTAGAAATACCGGCATTAAAGTATTCATGCCCCTGTTATTACCAGATCCCACCGCATAATAAGATTTTGAGATAGGTATGAAGACCATGTCAAGATTTGAGTACGGTAATCTCTCGAATATAGGCTGGGTATACTTTCCAAGACTCCCAGCAAAACTGAACTTTCCTCGACGCAATATATATATATATATATATCGAATAGCTGAGGTAGAGTGCATTCCGAGATGATATAGTGAATA